>RJWH01003841.1:65700-131957 GCA_004363575.1 Solenodon paradoxus | reverse complement strand
GAGATGGGTGCATTTGGATTCATGGATAGAGGGAAGCTTCCTGAAGCCTGAACCCCCATCTGAGTACAGGTTTACTTCAACAGCATGAAAGAACCCAAAATGCCTTGTTTCAGCATGTTGAGGAAGATGGGACTCTGTGGGACTCTGTGTTTGAGAGACAGAGAGTAGGGGGAAGTAAGAAAGAGAGGATTCGAGGAGAGAGATGGTATGACAGAGGAGGGGAATGGGAGGGACAGGGGAGAAGGCGAGAATTCAGCAGAGCCCCAGGACTGTCCCTGTGTACTCTTGCACCTTCCCGATGGATGTCCATTCGCCTTTGTTCCCTCACTCAAGGACCACTTCCAGCCCCTCTAATCCCAGGGGCAAAAGGCTCCCCTTCTCTAGTGTCCATCACCCAGGTCCCCACCAGCTGTCTAAGGGGAAGCTGTTGGCCCGCACGGTTCTGTGCTTGGTCCCCCTCCCACAGTGCCCACCAGGGAACGGGAAGGTGAGATCCAGAGTCTGGACTCAGGGAGTCGCAGTCCAGCCTTTCACCCTCCACAGATCTTGGACTGTGACGTCTTCCGCCAGAGGTCACAGCATCATCCTGTATCCCTCCTGGACCCGGCCCTGGCCTCCTTCCCGACCACTTAGGTTACCAGGGCCCAAGAACTGTTCCATACACCACAGCATGACCCTTCCATGGTGTCTCCTCCCTCCTGCACCCCAAGAGGCTCTTGTCAGGGAGAAAGCAAAGATACCGCCCCCTGGAGTGAGCACACCCGCCACCATGCCTTCCATCGTGTAGCTCCTGTCTTCTCTCTCTCCCCTCACTTCTGAATTCTCCACACTGTCCTGTAAGTTCTGTTGCATTTTTAATTAGGGTCTGTTTATGGATGCGGTGCCCAAGTTCAGAGAGGAGCTGGCTTCCTTGGGTGCCGGGGCAGCCCGCCGGGAGCCGGGATTCGAGAGCCCGCGGGCAGGGCAGCTCTGAGCCGGCCGGTTAGTGGCAGGGGCGGGAGAGCCAGAATGGGAGTTGAGCTGCGTGGTTCTCCATGGGTTCTCGGGTCCTCGAGTGCTTCAGCTTTCATGCCTGCACGCCGGGGTTGCTTGAGTGCCTACCTGCTATGCTGCGAAGGCGTCCTGAGGTCAGTTAGGTCACTCAGACGTGTTGGGCACCCAGTGAGGGAGCAGTGGACATTGCCTGTTCTGATTACCGTCTGCCCACATTTGTTGTGAGGAGTCAGGGCATCCTGTCTACCTCGATGCCTGGAGATAGACTCTCCCCAGTGCTTTTCTGGAAAAGACTGAATGTTGGATTTTCGCTTTCATTTCCTGTTGGGATGGAGAGATTCAAATAAAGTCCTCCAGGCAAACGTGCGCCTCCAGGGGCAGCGTTGGGAAGGGCTTCCAGCGGGGGCTGAATTTAGTGACCTGACAGGTAATCCCATGAAGAGGTCTCCTCGTGGCTCCAAAGCAACTGTTGTGGAATTCTGAAGAGCGACATAAAGGAAGGACTATTTCCTGAGCATGCACTATGCCTGATTTTGCATGAATCACGGTCGTCCTAGCTAGCAAGGCGCTGCGATCCTTTTTTTCCTAGATGAGGAATCTGAGTCTTGGAGAGTGAGAGGGCTTTGCCCAAGTTGACTGGGATGGAGATGGTCATCCAGGGCAACTCCAGAGCTCCATGCTTGTCATTTACTCATCTGTGAACACAGGTGCCATTCAGGCCAAGCCGATGGAGCCAGGTGCTGCCACCATGTCAGCAGCTCAGCTGAGCACATAGACAGAGCCTCTGGAGACCCCCCAGCAGGCATTCCCCTTGCCCTGCTGAGGATTCCGTTAGGACATAAATGTGACCGTGCTTATTCCTTGCAATGTAGGCGAAGGGAGAAAACTACCTGGTAGAATATCTTAGAGTTCATAAAATATTGGGAAAGACCTCCAGTTACTTGGGTGACATCATTTAGGGTTCTAGTAAGGCTGGAGGTTCTGTATTCAGGACCCTCCACTCTAAACACAGGCTCCCTGGGAGTCGGTGATTATGAGCAGCATCATGACGGGTTGGGAAGGGGCAGCCAGAAGGTACCATCCTGAGAAAGTCTCCTTTCCTGGACCTGCTATAATATCTCAGCTTCAAGTCCTCCTCAGTTCCTTCTGCTGGGAAACATGTCCCAAGAGTCATCTTAAATGAGAAGGTGGCTTTTAGGGAACTGTCTTCTGTGAAATGTTAATCAGCAAGAATCGGAGCCATCAGCTAAAACAGATCAAAGGATGGGCTGCAGCAGGGGCAGGTGTGGGTGACCAGTGGTGAAAAGATCTAAGAGAATCCCTTGTGAGATCACCCTACTCAGATTATAGCTGAGGAAAGGATGCATCTGGAAAAACCAGGGGGCTCAGAGGGCCAGTGCAGGACCATGGGGCCGGCCTGGGCTTGGAGTTTGTTAATGAGGGCAGCTGCGCTTAGATCTCAGCAAACATTTAAAACAACAAACCAAAAAACCTAAATAAATGGTATTAGGTTTCCAGAGAGGGAAGCGACCCTTATCTTTATCCTCATCCCCGTTCTCTGAACCCCGTATCTTCATGCTGATGCAGACCCTGTTCTTCCTGGGTTGCTGTACGTGTGGAACGAATTAGACGTCTATCCGTATGTCACTGCACTGAGGCAGGCCAGGCGGGGTGGGTGGACTGTGTGTGGAGGTGTGAGTGAAGCAGACACATTCTCAGCCATGTATTATGAAAACAATCAAATCTGAAGCCCCAATAACTAGGGATTCACTCCTTTCCAGTGAGGTGTGTCCTTGGGGATTCAAGCCTTAAGGCAACGGCTGGCAGTGCATTCAGAATCTGTGAAAAGCCTCTGCCTGTTAGTTAGGGAAGTGACAGAGAGTTTTTGTTTTTTTCCTGAAAAGGAGGGGTTTTGCAGAAAGAGAAGGGTGGGAAGGAATTTTTAGGACACAGGAACCCAAGTGGCAAAGCACAAAGAAAAAAAGAGATGTAAAGAAATTGTCCGTTGAGACTTACCTCTTTGGGTTTGGTTTTCTATGTTCCTTTTTCTCTCCTGCCTGCACCTCTGAGATCCCAAGTGAGGATCCAGGGCTGGATCCTGAGACATCGGCTCGCGTAGGGACCACATGTCACACACGCGTCCTTCTGGATGTCCAACACTTCTCACACTGCGTTCTGGTGTCTTTGATTCAGTCACCTTGCTAAGCAGAGGTGTCACTGAGGCTGGGGAGGCCTGGGCCGACACCTCCCTGTCTCATGGGCCTTCCAGAAGCTCCCAAGCTGTCTTGGAGCCAGCGCTCTGTACCTTGGAGTCAATCCAGATAGATCAACCAGGTCAGAACCACAGGCTGGTGTGCACGTTCCTGAGGCTGCCTTCGCCATACTCCCTGCTCCTCTCATTCTGTGAAACACCCTCCGAGGACTTGAATGTAGATGGTGGGGCCTGTAGGAGCTTCAGAGTACCAGCCCAGAGCTATGTGTGGACGCCGAGGTGCTCTCGTGAGTAAGGTTTCTAAACTTGGATTCTTCAGTTCCAGCTTTCCTTCCTTTGTCAGGAGCTAGGCAGGAGGCGGAGTGACGTAAAAGTGAAACCGTGTTAATAAAGGGGTGCCAAGGAGTGTCTGGTGTCGGCAGACTTCGCCCTGGGAGTGAGACGGCATCGAGACAGACGGGGTCACAGGCCTTGATGTCTTTTCCTGGAGTTGTTACTGTTTTTCTTGGAGCTCTGAAAGGATTCAGCACATTTCCTAACACTTTCAGAAGACTTGAATTCCTCATCCCTTCCTTTGGAGACAGGAGGACGGGGTCCAGGGAGAAGAATGGACTTTTTCCAAGTCACAGGACATCCATGAGTGGCAGGCTGCACCTCAAGCCCTGTCCCTTATCCTCTCTGTCCTCGGGGGTCCTGTGCGTCATGGAGACCTCAGTTCCCAAACCTCAGTCATTTCAAGGGTTTCATCTTCATTTTGGCCAGATCTGCATTTTCTTTCTCGGGTCCTATTTCTCTTCTCTCTAAAGTAATTATATGTATTATGACTGGAAACTGTAATATCATAATGATAAGCAGAAAATCAGTATCACTTATTAAAATTAGAAGGCCGCTCTCAAAGTCAGTGCAGTGAAGGCAAAGCAAGGCGATCACCTTCCAAGTGGCTGGGTTCGCAGCCAGAGGCAGGGGAGCCTGGGACCTGCTCTCTGAGTTGTCGGAGGCGTTGCTCGCACCTCACTGCCACGTCTCCTTGTGACGTGCAGAAGGGCCGACAGAGACTGGAGAAGATGTAACTTTTTCATGTTCTGATTCTCCGTTCATTAGTTTGTGAACATGGATCGCGGTCAGTCACGGCCAGCACGAGCATTCACACATGTTTCTGGACTTTAGAGAATGTCCTCGAATATATTAACAGCAAGAGAAAAGCCTTAGTGGGAAGAGGGTCTTTTTCTTCTTTTATAATAACTAATCTGTACCTGTGCTTACCTTGGGGTGGGTGTTTTCTGTGCTGTAGCTCCTGTGATAATGACTGTTGATAATGACTGTTGGCTGTCCTATTTAAAATCATGGGCTGCAGGTTCAAGGCCTCCTGGAGACTAACCAGTAAAACTCAGGCTCTCCCTGTGGTCTCAGTCTGAACCCCTTCAACCATACTGGGCTGGTCATAATAGCTGTGGGCTCTGAGGTCCTTTAAAAGAACCATTACTCTCCCAGAGAGAGACTAGAAGAGCTTCAGCAGTTAGACTATGGATAGCAGGAGAAGACTGTTCATTTTAAATACTTATCAAGGAGCCCTTAATATGTGCCAGGCACAGGGTGAGACTTCTGGGGGACACAGCAGTGAACAAAACTGGCAAAAATCTGGTGTATTCTGGTCGTCTGTTGGATAAATATGCTGCCTTTGGCGGGCACAGTCCATCCACAGACATCCCAAGGGCCCAGCTATGTGACCCGGGCCTGGGGCGAGCAACCAGGATGAACAACTAAATAAAATAAAAAGCGTTTCTTCCTCCTCTCTCTTCCTGCCTGCCTTTGCTCACCTTCAATCCTGCCTGCACCTTTGCTTAAAAACAAACACAACAAAAACAAAAAGCAGGCAAACATTGTCACATCTCTGGAGCCTGCAGGTTTGCTGTGTGTGTATTTGGGGGCCATTCAAATAATGACTAAGTCAGCATATAATGAGATTTAGCAGGAGACTAGGTGGCAGGCCTCTGGCTTTGCTCTGATCGTGCCCTCACATACTTGTGTCTTTGGGCCTTGTGCTGTCTCCTGGTTTTGGTGAAACAAAGCGGGTAGACAAGATGTCCAGTCTCAGCCTCTGCCACTCGGGGTGGGTCTGTGCTCCCCTTTTCTGCTAGGCCAGAGAGGGAATGACTGGGGATTCCATGCGCTTTCACTTCGGGTGGGTCTCAGGAGCCAGAATGACTGGCATTTGCCTCTGGTGGGAAACTGGGCCGTGGAAATTGCTCCTGACTGGTCACGAGCAGGGTCTGCCGGAGATGATTTCATTAGGAGGATAAATTTAGAAATCAATTATAAACGTTCTTTTCGTCTTCCTCATGTCTTCTCGTAAAGAGGCTGCTCCTTTTTTTCTTTTTTTTTTTTTGGTGAGCCTACTATTATTGAGAGCGGGTGTCTATGTCTGATGCTGTATTAAGCACTTTACATGCATTATCTCAGTTAGGTTCACAGTAACCCTGTCTTCCATTGGGGTCCTCAGAAACACACCCTGGAATGAGGAGATGGGTATAAGGTATTTCTTTGGGTGGGGGTCCTGGGAAGCTCCAGCAGGGCAAGGAGGCAGGGAAAGAAGCCATGGAAAGGTGTGGAGCTGAAAGGCGTGGAGTCTTGATCCCACTGAGGACTCTGAGAGACAGAACATGTTCAGGGTAACCCCACGTCAAGGCATTTATCCTGCGCCTTCCAACTGTCGTTGGGTAAGGGGTATCCCTGCTGGAAGGTGGGGGGAAGTGGGTGGAGGACTTTAAAATTCCCTTGTGTCTCTGACCTGTCTGCACCAGAGTTAGTGCTTGAACAGAGTCAGGCACCTCCAGAGAAAGCTCTCGGTTGTGCTGGAAAGGCAAGGGCCAAGGAGAACGTGGTCAAGGCAAGGCAGCGGTGGGTGCCACATCCTGTTAAGTTGGCACCGTTACTCTCCTCATTAAGAGCTGAGAAACCGAGGCTCAGGAAGCGGGGTTGTCAGAGACCCAACCAGCTGCAACATTTGCAGGGCCCAGCACAAAAGGAAAGCATGGACCAAAAATACTGACTTTCAAGATGGTGGCCTTCTCCATGCTAGGTCCTGTGTGACCTCACAAGCCACACTCTGGGAAGCCAGTGCTGGAGGGTCTCAGAGCTAAGAAGTGACAACCTGATGCAGTGGTCTGCTGTCTCCAGGACTTGTCTTTTTAAACACAGCCCTCAATGTCCAGTTTGAAATAGCTTCTCTAGGAAAGGACCCTGGATTTTGTGTGAGAGGGCTGCTCCATCCTTCTCAGGAAAATCCCTCTCAGGAAAATCTCTCTCTCTCTCTGGACCTCTCGGGTTATCCGTAAAGTACAGTCGCTACTCCTTGGATGGAAGGATTGCTTTCTCGGCAGCATGCTCACCGGGTTTAGGAGAGGAGAGCTCAGAGGCCTCTCTGTTCTAGCATCTGCTTTCCAGTGTTGTGGGTCCGTGACCTCAGGGCGAGGATTTCTCATACAGAAAATGCATCACTTGTCTCAAAGCACATTCAGAAAAGAATGTGAATCTTGGGGTCAGAGGCCCTAGCCCCAGTCCAGACATTTATTGTATAGTGACCTTGGCCACACTGCTTTACCTTGGTAACCTCAGCCTTGCTCTCTGGTTATCATTTGGGGCCATCCTGCTCTGCTGTCTTATGCTAAGCAAGCAATATTTGGGGAATAAGTCACTGCAGATAGTAGATCAGCTTGAGGAGGGCCAATAAAAGGAATATCTTGGTGGGAGGACCCTGGACTTAGGCTGAGTGTGTCTGAATGCTGCCTCTCTTGCAGAAATCCCCTGTGATCTTTGCTTAGTATCTTAATTTCTCAGAACCGAGGGGCTGACAAGATGTCCGAGCCTCAGGCTCTGTCATTCTGGTTGGGTCTGCACTTCCATTTGGCTGCTGAGACCAGAGAGGATTGGCAGGAGACAGGGTATATTAAAGGCCATTTTTGCATCTTTCTTTGCTCACTCATTTAGAAGATAATTGTGCAAATATTTTTAAATATTCTGGTTAAGCTTTAGCACCATCTATAAAGTCGACATCAGCCCTGCTCGTCTTTGGGGGAGCTGTCTGGAAGGAAGCCTGCCGTGTGCAGCAGACAGAAGGGGTTCAGTGCACGTTACCAGAAGAAAATAAAGATGGTCTCCACCACCTTGTAATGCTGTTTTTTACTTGGTCATCTTTTCTTCCTTCCCCTTATCCCTATACTTCCCATTCCCCTTCCTTCTCTTTTTTACCTCTTGTCCCCCCATTTTCTCTCCTTTCTCTTCTTCCCATACGGTTCCCTATTCTCAGATCTGGAAGTGGTTTCCTCTGCAGCACAAGGGGTGCTCTTCTGTGGAATGAAACTCCCGAAGTGCACTTGAACTGAAGAAGGTTCCCGAGGCTAGTCCGTAGCCTGTGACTGAATGGCTTCCTTCCAGATTTCCTGAGACTAGAAAGTGCTTTGGGGCAAACTGACCTAAGTTCAAACCTTTGCTCTGCGCCTTCTTCACTGTATAGGAACCTGAGCAGAGGGCTTCAGCTCAGGAAATCCATCTCCCCCTCTGTACAGTGGGCTTCCTTCTAGCTCCCTGGGAGGCTCTGAGGGTTTAAGGGATCGCAGTGTGTGCTGGAGCCCAGCGCAGTGTGTGGCTAGACGAGGGGCGTGAGGAGTTTTAATGTGTTGTTACTGTTTCTGGACCCTCTTGCCCTCACACCCAGGGCTCCGGCTTGGGCTTCGCACCAGGTCTGCTGCACAGTACTTGGTGGTCAGAACCCGTGGGGATGTCACCAGGGCAGTCCAGGGCCCGGCATCAGCGGGCCTCTTTCTGCCTCCTGTCAGTCTGTCTTTTTCAAGGACATCAGGCAGAGGGGATGAAATAGCAAACTGGTGGAATTTTCTCCCCTATAACAAAATCAGAAAGGATTAAGTAGACGGACAGCCCGGGAACAGAGACCGATCTGCTTGCCTCTGCTCCACGATGACCTGTCAGTCAGGCTAGAAAAGAGGAAATAGCTTTCAGGAGACTGTGTGGGAGAGGATTTGCTCTTTCTCCTTGAGTGCAAAGCCCGGCTTCTTGGAGGACAGATCCGGAGATACTCCTGGGGCTCAGAGGGACATTTCCAGATGTCAGTTATGCGTCTCTGCACGGGAGGACAGAAATGAAGGTTTGGGATTGTGCTAAGTTGTGTAGACCCAGGTCTGCAGGCACGTATGTGACTGAACATGTGTGCCTTTCTTTCCCGGGAAGATGGCTGTATGCACCTGCGTGTAGAGACACCAGAGCACAGACACGTGAGCTGGAACATGTGGGATGGAGCATGCACGGCAGTGTGTGCGTGGGGTGACCGAGAGTGTGTGTGGGAGAAAGGATCCTGCATACGCCTGTGGCTGAGGTGGTGTCGGCGTTCACAGATGTAGAGTATGTGTCCACGGAGGCCCGGTCAGGAGTGTCAGGGGATGCGTGGGTGTGCATGGCGTGTGCATTGTAGGTGTCGGGGAATGCATGCAGGATACTCGCCATGCTGGTGTGAGGAAGGGTCCCGTGCTGCAGACTAAGCACGTGAGTCCATGTGCGGCGTCTCTATTCTGTAGTTTTGGCGTTTGCGTTCCACGAACACGCCATCCGTGCATCTGTGCAAGGGCGTGAGGAGACGGCTGCGTGGGGACACAGGCATCTGTGGTGCCAGGTGATGTGGGTGCTTTCCTGGGAGCACACAGGTGCAGAGATTCGTGAGGGGGCGCGTGGCCGGTGAGCTCACTCGTGTTTCGGGAGCACAGGCACACACACAGTGCACGATTACCTGCCTAGGCGGTCATTTTCAGGTGGCGCAAACTTAACTCCCTGGGTGCCGCTGACAGCCCTGGCCTTATTCTCTTAGGTGTTCTCCAGCAGTCACTGATCTGGCTTTGTCCTCACTCTCAGAGCCAGCGTGCGGCGGGGTTCTTCCTATGACAAGCGCAGCGCCTGTCACAAGCGCATCGGGACACTTGGCTCCTTCTGGTGTAGTTCACGTCCCTCCGTGAAGAGGGAGGGGCTGGTGGAGATAGTGGCAGGAGTTCATTCCCGGAGTGGTTATGAAAGAGAAGCACTCACATGTGCTGGAGGTGGGGATGGGATGAGGGCTTGGGGCCACCCCTCTTTTCCCAGGTGCCACGGATGCTTGTCGCGTGATGGAGCTGATACTGGGAGATGAGATTCGCACGTGACTGTGGAGGGGAAAGTGTCGTTCTCAGTGCTGTGGACAGTGTGGCAGTTCCATTGGGATTGAGAAGAGGGTCTAAACGCCTGTCCCACTAATGACATTCTCTAGTGAGCCCTCTGAGCAGATCCGAGCGTGGCCTGCCCCCTTTCATTTCACAGGTGTGACAGGGAAATACCTTTCCTCTGATGACACTGCAAGGTAGTGGCAGAGTCAGGCAGCCTCTTGGAACCTGGCGGGTAGGACACAAGAGTCTGCTCTGAGGTCAAGAGGCTGGGTTTTCACAGGCCCAATTTCTCCTGTGCCGTGGAGCCGCGTCCTCTCGGGATTTTGGTTTTCTGAACTCTGAATGGGACGTGAGGACTCGGGGAAATCGTGTTTGAAAGTTTCAGCGAAGGGCCTGGCCCAGGGAAGACTCTCCAGCAACGCTGCTGAGTCATCTCCGTCAGAGTCTGGTGGCTCTGAAGTCGCGCCAGCAAGGTGGGCGGAGGTTAAGAGGTGCAGTAAACCAGACGTCGTAACTCCTAAGCGCACACCCTGACATACCCCAGCTGACAGCCAAGTGCTCCGGGGAGGCTGTTACACAGAGGCCATTCCTCCTTTCCAGAAATGTGTAACCAAAGGCAGACCCCGGTGCTTCAGAGCAAGCATTCCCATAGGTTCCTTTTGCTGGAGTGAAAAAGAGAGGTAGTAAGGCGTGGAGTCCCAGGGACTCAACTGGTGCCAGGCCTGGTGCTGGTCATTATCTCCTCCCTACGTCCCTGCGGCTTCATTTCCACCCACTGTCATGCTGGGAGGGTTAAATGAGATAATGCATGCAAACAGGTGGACACAGAGCCTTGCACACAGTAAATACTTGATACACAGCGGTCATTCTGTTATCTTAAGTGGCCACGTCCTAGCAGGTGCTATTCTGGGCACTGTGACACAGGATGAATGAAACAGCCCAGTCCTTGCTTTCCTGGTGCTGTACTCTCCCTGATCATGATGACACCGTTGCCCCCAGCTGATATGAGGAAAATGTGACCGTGAGAAGTTGGGTGACCTCTGCAAGTGTCTCAGTTTAATAAACGGAGCGGTAGAGGTGGGAACCCACGTGGCTGGTTTCAGAGCCCTGACCTTGTTCTCTGTATTAGAGAGCTGGGAGAGGTTTTATTTATTTATTTTTTAAAGAGATAGGAGGGGATTTTAGCCTTTCCCCAAAGTTTTCCAGGTCTCTTCCATTAGTTTGTTTAGTAATAATCGTAACTGTGACTTTGGCCCAGAGAACATTTTATTTAGAGTACCTTCCACTGACCTAGCAAAGGAGTCAGGGGTGGGATCAGCGCTCTAATTTGACAGACAAAAAGACTGAAGTGTCTCACCTAAGGTCACAGAGCCAAGACCAGAGTGGCATTCGACATTCCTGATTGCCAGCCTGGCAATATGGAACCGTGTCCTGTCATGGATTGAGGGAATCCATGTCCAGCATTTACATAAAATAAAAAAGGGTGCCAGCAATGCTTACAAGAGCCCTTGCTCCTGACAGTCGGAGAAGGGAGTGATTTGTCATCATTCTACTGTTCAGCACCCTCATCAGGAGAGACATTGGATAGCCTGAGCCATTTTCTCCTCCTCTGACATCGTCTGAAATCGAGAGGGTCCCTCCCTCCTGCCAGCCCCAGCCTGGCATCCTCTAATTGTCCCTTCCTGACACAGGGGAACATCTGTGGCTGATCTAAATTGGACTGAATGGTGTGGAATTGCAAGTCAAAAGGGTCTTGTAATCATTCCGCTGATGGCTCGGGGCTCTGCTTCAGCGCCACCGGGCTCTAAACAAGGGTAATGGAGAGGAGGCGGAATTCTAATCAAGACCGCACGGGGCACACCCAGCTGGCTCTGTGCCTCTTTGAGGACTGGAGGTGAGATAATGCTCCCCAGCCTGTGCAGTGGAGTGATCACTACCTGCTCTCTCCCTGCTCGAGTCAGGGCTACGGAGAGGCTTTAACTGGGAGGAGGAAGGGCTCAGGGAAGAGAGTGGGACCCTGAAATTGCTGGTCTCCTTTTCTGCTGCGCTACACACCCATGAGCCCCCACGCTGCGCTGGGTGTTAGGAAGGTACCAGGCAGAAGGGAGGCCATGCCCTGAGATGTAAGAAACTCAGGCACTTAGGAAGCGGAGGGTGGCTGAGAGGTGAGCTAACAGCTAAAGCAGTGGATTCACTATGGTGTGATTAGCACAGAGCAGGGCCAACCCAGCCTTAGGTGGGGGGTCAGAGGGAGGCGGCGAGGCTTCCCAAAGGAAGTGACATCTGGGTTGTTCTGCTGAGCTATGGCTGTGTAACAATACTCTCTAAACTGAGCGCTTCATTCTGTTTCAGCTCATCACAGTGTGGACTGGTAGTGGAGACTGAGCTGAGCTCTGCTGGTCTCGGCTGATCTCTGATGGGCTCTCTCATGTGTTCGTGGTCAAAGGACAATGGTTTTGCGGGAGCTGGATGATTTGGGATGACTTTGCTCCGCCATCTGGGGAGAGAAGCACAGACCAGACAGAACCTGCTCAGATCTTCTTCACAGGGAAGTTGCAAAGCTCTCAAGAGCAACAAGAGGAAGCACACCTTGGTCCACTGATACTTTTCAGGTCCCAGCGTGTCATTTTTGACCAGAGAAAGTCATGGGGCCAACTCTGATTCAAGGGGCGGAGAAAGAGATTCTCCTCTCTGTCAGGATCTGAATACCACATGGCAGGGCTGTAGATACAAGGAGGAGAAGGACTTGCGTGTTCAGATGGTCTGCTTGCAGCTGAGTTCTGAAGATAAAGAGTTAGGCTGGCAAATAAAGAATGGCCTAGGGAGGAAAAAAAGTCTGAGCAAGGACACAGAGGTAGGGGACACTGCCAAGTCATGGGGGGCATCCTCATCTTGGTTTGACCATATCCATTGCCATCTGATCCAGGTCAGTGCTGTTTGGATGGATCCTGCAGGAGCTACAAAGTCGGATGGGGTGAGGTGGGGTGAGGTGGGGTGAGGTGGGCCCCTATATTCTAGGACTGGACTGAGAGACTTTCGCCTGATTCCTCCCACTTTGGGTCTTAATCTAAGTACCTTTCCTACCCATCGTGCCTCAGTGTTGCCAGCTGTGAAACTGGAATAGGGCATCTCACCCTTTGAGGCCTCTAATTTGATCTTCTCTCAGCTTCTATGTATCAGGCACCTGCCATTGCCGATAACAGGTGATTCCTGGCCCAGATGAAGCTCATGACCTAGCAAAGGAAGTGAGAATTATGGACGCGTGTGGTTAGCAAAGCAGGGAGTAAGTGGTTTCGTTCGGTGTCTTCCCTGTAGATTATTTCATCATACAGAGATATTCCTCCACGCCCTGAGGGTCCCACCTCTCTGAGCAGTGACTGGCATGTTCACCATCTTTGTCTCTTTCACTCGCTGTTTCTTTAGGTTTCATTTTCCCTCTCACCCAGAGCACTGTGTGGCCCCACGCTCCCCTGACTCATCACGTTGTGTTCCTGTCAGGTTTGAGTCCAAGCATGTGGCAGTCAGATGCAGAACCCTCCGAGCTGAGAGGTGAGGAGGTTGAAGATAGACAAGTCAGATTCAGAGACAGAGACATGAGGGCCCATCTTGGTGGCCTCTTCAGGAAGGGCTGAGGGAGCCCTGGAGTTAGGAGGAACTTCTTCCCTCTCTGCCCCCTCAGTCTGCTCAACCACTTTCAGGAATTAGGGAGGTTCTACCTCTCATGTCTGTAAATCTGTCTCTGGCCCCTTAGAATCCGTGAAGAACACTGCATTACTAGACTGTGTGGCTTAAGGCAACTTGTTACCTTCTCTGGTCTTCATTTTCCTGCTTAGTAAAATGGTGTATAGAGCATTGGTCTCCATCCCTTCACATTCCATTTCCTTTGTGACTTTCCGTGATTTCAGAGCATAACCAGTAGGGATAATTAAAAAGGGTGGGGGGCCTGGGGATCAGGCAAGAGGGTCTTGAAGACTGCTTACCAGTGAGGATGTGTTCTCTCTCTGACCTCTGCTGCCATTCACTCTCTGCTGCACCCACCAGTGCGCTTCAAGCAACCTGGCTTTTCTTGTCTTGATGGTGACGAGCTAGAAGGAAGAGCGGAGAGAAGACGGAGCTGACAGGGGTCCATGACTCTTAAATGCTGGACTTCACGCTTTATCTCCCCTGATTCTCACAAGTCCTAGGAATTGCTTTTATGATTCCCATTTTCCGGGTGAGGCGAGTGAAGCTTAAATAGGTGAACTTCCCTTGTTAGAGGTCACCCTGTAACAGGTAGGAAGCAGCAATGTGGATTTAAAACCTCATCCCAAGGTAGACGACTCGCTGAAGATGTGTTCATCTCCAAAGCAGAGGGACCCCACTTCCCCCCAGAAATGATGCCATGTAAGGACAAAGATCCTGCATTGCCTGGGGAGGGAGCCTGCCTTAGTACTGAAGTCACATCCCCAGGGTGGACTGGACCCCTAATCTTTTGACTCAAATGTGCAAACCCCTGTTCTCAGCCCTGTGCATCCAGTCACTTTTTGGAGGCTCAGATTTCTCAGCTGAAAAGCCGTCTCCATCGATCTGAGGCTTCCCATAGGGCTAACCAGGGTGGAATGGAAAACCCTGAGCCAAGTGCCCAGCACAGAAGTGGGTATTGGTGCCAGTTCATGCCTGTTCCCATTGCCTGAGGGTCTTCTCTGCATCTGCTGGGATGCTGTGGGATGGGTGAGGGAGGAGGCATTGACTTTTTGGATAAATGAAAGGAAAGAAAGAAAAGAAATTGCAAACACCCAGAGAAACTGAGGAGGGAGAGTGACTTTAAATGACAGAGAAAGACCAAGCCAAAGAAACGCAGCACGGAGAGAGGGAAATGGTTCAGGGGAGAATAACTAGGAGTAATGAGAATCAATTCCATCAACCCTCCATCTATTTTCAAATCTAATCTGAAACAATATTCTTTTCTCCCTTGCCAATATCTCTTAATTCTTCTCTTCTCCTCCCTTATTTAACTGGGTGCAACTGTGTTATTTATCTCTACAGAGTGACTGGTGTAAACAATTTTGTGGAAAAGACGCAGTTCCCAGAGGAGGTCGATGTGGGCAGATTGGAGGCAAAGGCAGAGATGAGCTCTGACAGAGGGGGCGGGGAAGGGGGAATCTGAGGTGCTCCTGGGACCTCCTTCTCCAGCTACTGCTGCAGGGCCTGGCTGTATCATAGCTTCACCGCGGAGGGGTGGGGTGGGGTGGGGTGGGGGCGTGGACTTCAGTCCCCTCAGGCGACCTCCAGAGCCCAGCACCACGGAGGAGCCATCCTGCAGGCATTCCTCTGGCCTGACATCAGACTCTCTTAGTATTAGGAAAAGATTCTAGACTCTGCCTGCTGGCCTTGTGCCAACCCCTGATACACGAGGGGCATTGACTCAGCCCCTAACACCCTGTGCATGCTCTTCTGTGCCCAGCGCACCATGATCATCACCTTCATTGATTTTCCTTTTCCCACCCTCCGGGCCTGATGTTCTTAAAGGGAAGGAGCGCCTGTGACATGCCTCGAGAGACGAATTTAGTCAACACATAATTATTGAGCGCCTACTGCATGCTAAGCACCGGATAATATGATCTGGGCTGCAATGCATCTGCAGTGCACCCATGAAGGAAGAGTCTGTGGATGAGTGAATGAAGAGACAGACGCAAGGAGAAACACGTTCTTGCTAGTTATGACTGCCCCGGCTTCCAGGGAACCGAGGAAAGCAAGGACCAGAGTGAAGGTCTGTGAGGGCAGCCGGTGAATGCATCTTTTCATTCAGTTGATCATCGTGTCCTAGAGTGCTGCTCCTCACCCAGTTTAGACAGTGACTTCGTATTTAGGGGAGGAATAGTGTTGAGCGACGAAGGTTATCACCGCATCCGCTTTTAGGACTTTACAGATTTCCAAGCACACTGCTAAATAAGGTCTTATTTTCTCTTTCACTCTTTGATGAGCTATAAGCACTTTGGACTGGGACTACTCTCTCTCTTTCTCCCACACACACACTTTGCAAAGAAAGACAATCAGAGAGAATGTGTGATGTGTCCCCGGGCAGACTAGCTAGTTAGTGTGGAAGCATCACCTAAACCAAAGTTCACAGTTATAAATTCAGTGCTCCTTTTACCAACTCGACTGTGTGCTAGTGATTAAATCTGGAAGAATGGGGTATTGCCATTCTTCTGTCTGTCATCCATTTATCCATCTTCTATCCATCCATCCATCATCCGTCCATCCATTTATTCATCATCCATCCATCCATCCAACCATCCATCATCCATCCATCCAACCATCCATCATCCATCCATCCAACCATCCATCATCCATCCATCATCTGTCCACCATCTGTCCATCCAGCCCATCACTATAACTTATGGCATGTGGAAAGCTTCATTAACCTCTGAACTAGGACTTGCTATGATTGCATGAAGAAGTCCCAAGTGAGAGTTGACACTTTTGTTTATGTTAGAAGAGAGTCCATAGGTAAGAAGTAGTAATCCCCCTTTGATGTTCCTCTGTACAGATATGGTACACAGGTAGATCTATCTCGGTTTCCTCTGAAGCGATGAGCCTTTTTATTTTCTGCTGGAATTCTCCCACTGTGCCGGAAACACATTTGCAATTCTCATGCCCTCTTGCCTTTGTGCCACGCCTCTATCTGAAACGCCCTCGAGCACATTTGTTGAAATCTTGCCTGTGCTTTAAGATTCCTCCATGAAGACTGTAGATCCAGCCAGAAGTCATCTCTGTTCTCTCAGCTTCCAACTTTGATTTATAGCTATTTATAGCTTGTTTTTGTCTTCTGTTTCTTGGCCTGATTTCCGAGGATTGATCCCTCTATGCCAGATCTCGGAAAAGGTTGCCTGACTCCATGAATCTTTAAAGTGAACGCGTTTTTGCATCTGCGATGGAGGCAATATGTATTCAAGGTATAAATTGTAGAGAAAAATGAATCAGACGATGATTAAAATTACCCCTCCATCCCACCATCTAAAGAATACCATTCCTTATGTTACAGCGTATTTCCTTCCATCTGCTGATACACTTATGTGAATACTATTATTGTCTATTTTCTATATAAACGTCCTCTCTGTCTCCATGAGAATATAAGTTCCTTGAAACTTAAAGTTCTCTCTCTCTCTGCGTTTCCTTCTCCAGCATACCTACACTTCATCTGGATGGTACATAAATTACTGTAGGGTTGTGTGAGAATCAAGCCATTGTGACTATCCTATGTTGCCATCTCTTCTCTCTGTCCTCTGGGGATACCTGTTTGGATTCAGACACAAGGACAGCTCAGTTCAGCTCTGTAACCGTGTAGCGAGCTCTCTACTCTGTGTTTGGCTGGTGTATTCAGCATTAGGACACAGATGTGACTCTGATGAGAGTCCAGTGGGAGAAGTCAACTGTGTAAACTGATCATTTTGACCCTTTTTTTCCAACAGATAAATACCAAAGACCAAGACGGCTGTGAAATGGGGGTGCACTATCAGTCTGTCTGAAGAACTATGTAACACGTAATTGAAACGCTTATAAGGATCAAGACAGATGTTCAAAGCTAATTCGAAGTATCTTCTTCAATTCTCACAACAGCTCTGTGAGGTGGAAGCTATTATCGCTATGCCCATTGACAGATGGGGAAACAGAGGCAGGGAGCTTAAAAACTTATCTTAGACACAGACTGAATACAGGGGAGCTGAGGTTCAAATTCAAGTAGTTGGTCTCCAGAGTCTGTGATCTTAGGCAGCATGCAACGTTTTCCCTACATGGAAGCCTAAGGGAGCATCTAGCTCATTGGAGGTTGTGGGAATCTTCCAGAGCAGGGGTTGGGGATTAGTAGGGGAGGCTATTCCAGACTCTGAAAAAATATCTTCAAAGGCATTGGGTAACAGCATATGTGGGATATTTCCTAATTATTTGATCTGATTTAACATATACATACAGGAAAATCAGTGAAAAAAAGGTAAAAGGCTGAGGACGGAGAAAAGCAGGGGTCAGGCTCCTGAAGGGGATCGGGAGCCCTCGAAAGATTTTGAACAAAGGAGTGACTTGGGCCTACTGGTAAGGCAAGTTAGGAATTGGTCCTACTAGCCATCTGACAGATGACTGCAAGCAAGGATGGAAGTTTGGAGGCAGAGACACTAGTTGGGCCCTCCTGGAGCATTTCCATTTGTCCCTTGAGGTCTGTTTTCTACCCTTTCCCTCCATGTTGTCTGTCTATCCTGGAAGGCAGACATGATGTGGCTTGCTTAATTGGTGTACCCTTGGCTGTCTGATTGGGGTTGACTCATGTAAGGTCCTTACAAGAGGTGAGCATATAGAAGGAGAGTGAGAGCAGAGCATTTCTTACTCCTCCACCTCCATGGTTGGCTTATTTCACTGGGGGTCCCCGCTCCTGTCTGGCAGCCCTTTCTTCAACTGTGGCGCTTTTAGGATTTTAGGATGCTGCTTTCTCTTGTCCCTTCAGGCCTTGGGTGACACAGGTCCTCGTGGTTGCCAGCTTTGGGCTGCTTTTATCATTGCTGTGCCTTAAAACAGCCCAGGGTGAATAATTTTATGTGTCAACTTGACTGGGTGAAGGATTTCCAGAGAGCTGTTAAAACATTGTTTCTGGGTGTGTCCGTGAGGGTGCTTTTGAACGAGAGGTGCATTTGGATTGGTAGACTAAAGGAGAAAGGCCTTCATCCGTGAAGGTGGGTGTCATTGAATCCTTTGAAGGCCAGAATAGATTCAAGAGATGGAAGGAAGTCTGGAGTCCATTCTCCTGCCCGTGGACACATCAGCACTCCTGCTACTGAGGTCTTAGATCTCCAACTGCCCCTCAAACCAACTCGTATTCAAGTTCCTTCCGGGTTTAGACGGGAACTCCACCAATTAGCAGGTGTCTCTTCTCACCTCCATAATTGTGTGAGCCAATCCCTTATAACAGAGCTCTTGTACACATCTCTATGTGGCCTTTTGGCTCAGCTTCTCCAGAGAACCCTGATTGATGTACCTCCAAAGCCTTTGTAACTGGTCTCGCCGTGAAACGCTTCTCAGTGACCTTACTGAGTGTATTTTGTCTTTACTGAGGAGACCCTGTCTGACACAGAACAATGGGAACCAGTCCCCGGAGAGAATGCTAGCAGGTTATATGAAGACAGTTCTTGGAGACATGACCATAAGATTTTTTGATACGGAGACCTGTTCTCCAAGCTCACTCAGCAGGACTTGCTGCGGAGACAGAACCTCCATGATGGCCGGAACCATCCATGGCAGGGGCGGTGGAAGTCCCTGTCACTATCTTTCCCAAGTCTTTGTGCCTGCACCACGAGTTCCTTTAAGCCTGCTTCCCCCCGCCGCAGCCATTCACAGACCGTTTCCAGCACTCGTCGGAAGCAGCCCTCTTTGGCCTTCTGCGAATCATCTGCTGGAGGGTCAGCTGGTGCCCATGGAATGAGAAGGCGGGTTAGTTAGCCACTTGGGAGAGGTTGCTTACCAAGATAGCTGGTGATCAGAAGAGCTGCTTTATATTCATAATGACCTTCAGGAATTAAACAAAAATACGAGTGAGTGCCATAGATTAGGGAGAACAAGCCAATTAAAAGCACAACACGCCTTCGGGATTTTTTGCTTCTTTTCTGGGAGGCTGAAAGGCATCTGTGGCTGTGGAGGCAGGGTGGTGGCCTACCCAGAATCACTGATGAAGGCTGATCTCCTCGCTTGGCTTTTGCGGGGCCGATGAGGGGATTTGGGCCTCTTGAATATTTCAGGAGTTGCAGCCCATGTAGGGAGAACAGTGAAAGGTGAAAAGGCAATCCCCGTGTTTCTTTATGATTCTAATATAACACTGAGCTGTGCGGGCTGGGAGGGAGGCAGGCGCTGGAGTTAGCCTCCTGCCGGAAGGCATGGCGCACCAATTCTCCCACTTTAATATCTGCTGTTTCATTTTATATTCATCATGTCAGCATAATCTGCCTTTATGGGAATCGTCTTGGTTCCCAACCAAATGCGTTTAGTCCCCCTTTTGCTTTAAGTTTGATTGTAATATGACTTGAAGACTTCAATGAAATGTTTATATGGGAGGACTCAGGGAAGAGGAAAGGGAAAATGCAGTTGGAAAATCAATCAGCAGGGAATTTCAAGAGCTGGACTTGCTTTTGCTACTGTTTCTTTGACCTGCGTTTAATGGACATAGGACTGGCTTTCTGATCAACAGTACTCTACCGAATCCCTACCGCCTGCTGAATAAAATCTACTCTTTCACCAAGCATCCAAAGCCCTTAACCTTGTGTCTGAACTGCATTTCCAACCTGACGTTCTGTCAACCCTCTGACTGGTAAGGCAGTTTCACTGTTGTAAGATGATCAAAAATATGCCCATCTTCGGCAACACTCAGTTTACCAAGTTTTAGAGTGGATCTTGGCCTCTAAGCTTGGAGAGTCTTGTTCCAACTTCGAGGTCCCAATGGGCTTTAACTTTTTTCATATCTACTGAGACTGAACTCTCCAACGTCTTATAATGAGTACATCTAAGGGCATGTAGATTTCTGCATCTCTGTGTCTTCCCAGTCCACATCCGCAATCAGTAATTATTTACCCAGCACTTAGCATGTACCACATTCTTTTCCAAGCACTCGAGACATGGCAGGAAATAGGGCATGCGAAGTTCAGAGAGACAAGCAGTAAATGCCCATTGAAGAAAAGATAACAAATAAATTTCTACTAGTAATAAGTGCTGTAGAAAGGTTTTGTAAGGGCGAAATGGCAGAGAGGAGCATTTTTGCTAAGAGTGAAACAGCCTGCTGGAGCAGGGGTCATTTGGATTGAGACAAATACTGAAATGAAGCTCATTTGCAAGCTCTGGGCAGAGAGTTCCAGACAGACGGGACAGAAAGTCCGCATGTTCCAAGTCAAGGGGCTGCCTGCCCGGTTGGAGGACCTTGTGCGGGGCCGGTGGTAGGAGGTAGGTCTGCATTACTGCACAGTGTCCACATTCAGTGAAGAGTATGACCCTGTATGGGTAGTGACATGGGGAGACGGGCTGGGGAGAATTTCTGCCACTAAACTAGGAGCGTCCTGAAGACCAGACTGTTTCATGTGTTCTGAGCTACATCTGAGCGCGCGTGAGTAAATCAGGCAAGAGCGCTGAAGGGATCAGTCACATGCACACGTGATGACATGAATGAAGGGGCGGATGAATGCCTTCTGCTTCCCCGGTGCAGCTTTCTGTGCGAGGCCTCCTGGCCCTCCCCCCACCCCCAATCCAGCTTCTTTTTGTAATAGAGTAAGTCCAGAGTTGTTCTCTGTGATTCAATATTTACTGTGTTTCGCACACTGTTATTATCATTTAACGCTCACGTCTGCTGACTGTGCACTCATCGCTGCAGCAAACAAAGAGCTCATCGTGTCTTGGTTCTGGGGCTAATTTAGTCCCGGAGAAGGAGATGTTCTCAGAGCAACTGGCAGAGCAGAAATCGCAGGGACCGGGAAACCGTGGGTCCAGCTGGGTACAAAGTCACCAGTGACCTTGAGCAAGTGGCTCATCCCCTCTGTGACCCTCTGCTTTCTAATCTGAACCTGGAAGGACACGCCTTATTCATGGGGGGACTTTGGGCCTGGGCTGGAGAGGGGTCCGGGAGCTCAGCCTTCAGGAAGCGTTCCTCCACCCCCTCTGCCTCCGTCTCTGCCATGCTGTGTCATCCAGATGTGACCAGCCTGGGGCCTTTTGACTGGTGTCATTCCAGGGACACTCCGCCACTCATCCAGCCAGCGACACATGCCTCCTCCTCTTCCTCGCGCTGTTGAACGAGAGACAACTATGGCAGAAGCAGTGCTCAGCCCTGGGTGACCCAGGCCTCTGGTTCTGCTCTTTGATGCACCGAGAGACAAATAAGCAGGCACAGAGCAAGGCCATTGAGTACGACATTGTCACTTTGCCTTGGCCCAGCCGACTGGCTGCCAGGGAAGCTGCTGCCGAGGTCTTGGGTGCTGAGGTTGAGAGGTGGGGCAGTGGGAGAGAGAAGGTGCTAGAGAGAGACCTGTTTCACAGGCCGGGTGTCCAGCTCCTCACTTCTTTGGGCTCTGGGGACCCTCCGGGACCCGTGCTCGAAGATCTGAGAACTCTTGCAGTCCTCTCCAGCCCTGCTCAACTCTCCATGCAGTTAGGGAAACCCAAGCAGGTTTTCACTTGGGCTAATAACTTACCATGTTGTCGCCACTTGCCTTTTACTTGGAATGAGGTGGGAGGCCGGGGAGGGCTGAGCGTAGAGGAGACACTGAGCTGACTGATGCTCAGGTTTCTAGTTGGGAAAAGAGGCAAGGCTGGAGGAAGAGAGCTAAGCCAAGAAGTGGTAAGCCAGGCGAGAGAGGACACACCTGGGCAGTAGAGGAGCTGGGGAGGACTGACTTTTGGATGCTTGTTGAAGGATTTCCTGGTGGACTGGATGAGGACGGGGAGAGACAGGAGGCAGTTGAGACTGTCTCAAAGTTTTATTCAGGGTAGCTGAGTTCTGGGTGAATTAGGTCTTGTCCCTATTAATAATAATAACAGTGATCCATATCATTAGTGAACTTTCTCTAGCATTATTATTAAATCCTGGATGATTTTCTCCTAAGATTCACTTGTGAGCATCAGAAGATTGAGTCTATTGGGAATGGACAGACACGAGCATTTTAGTAGAATTTGATGAGCAAATGTATTCTTTTCATCTCTTCAAGGGTTTTTTTTCTCATTCAGTGTCACCAGATATGGTGGGGCATGGGGAGAACTGATTGGATGCGGGGAAGTTCTATTTCAGCTTCCCCATCAGTCCTGTGTGTGTGTGTGTGTGTGTGTGTGTGTGTGTGTGTGTACACGTACATATGGACGTACACAAGGTATTTGGGGCTGTAAGGATACCGTCTCTTGGTCAAACTCCATGCCTCAGGAAGAGAGTCCAAGTTCAAGCCTCTCACACTATTAAAGCTTCTTGAATAGTGATGGATCGCCTGTCTCCTCTAGTAATTCTCTCTCGAGTGAAGACCTGATAATTCTCCCACCACCCTTCTCCTTTGTTCACAAGATACACTGACAGGCCTTGTCCTTCTAGGACAATTCCCGGGACACAGCCCTTGGGTTGACAGCACTGTAAAAAGATCATCTGATCCCAGGGCAATGGATCGTAGTACCTCTGAGTACCTGCGGCACCACCATTCTCACTTAATAAGAGACTGTTTAAATGATAATATAAAATGTTGATAGGATTCAGATGATCAGTATCTGCAGAGGGAAAAGCAGTGTAAAGGCAAGAGACTTGACTTTATAATTTGCTAGAAAGCGCTAGCTTCCCATGGCTCTGTGAAAGCAGTGGCTTGAGGCCATGACTTTCCAAGTTTCTGAAGCCATGGAAACTGCAGGCCAGTGCCTCTCGGCCTGGGCAGGCAGCGCAAACACTGCAAAGAAGTGGAGCTCTCTGGTTGAAGTCAGAGAAACAGGCTCAGAACAAGCCACTTGGCCAAGCTCCTCCCCTCTCGGATGCCTCGGGCGGCCTGGCGGCGCTGGAGGCTCTTGGGCCTCTCTCTCTGAGCTTCTGTCTCATTGTCATGGGCACTTCCAGTTGGCCTCCAGAGCTCTCGCTCTGCACCCCCATGCTTATCAGAGACCTCCTGCCTTTATGTTCTCCTAGTTCCTTGACTTAGAAGAACGTACACATTTCCACCTCTTGACCCGTCACACCTGGTCCTACACAGAAGGACCCATCTCTGCTACTCTGTTGCTTGGAATGATTCTTGGCCACTGCTAACCCATCTATCCATGGAAGGGGTGACTTCGGACTCATAGTCTTGATGTGGGAAAGGTTTCCTGGTAGACACTAGGTGTCCTCTGATCTCCTGATGGTGGCTCCTTCGCTCCTGGAGCACTAAGGCCGGCACGTAGCTCATCACACTTGGGTCTTGTCTTGCAGAGATGTCTGGCACGGCGGCGGACATCTCGCTGGTGCACTGGAGGCAGCAATGGCTGGAGAACGGCACCCTGTACTTCCACGTGTCCATGAGCAGCAGCGGGCAGCTGGCCCGGGCCACCGTGCCCACCCTCCAGGAGCCCTCGGAGATCGTAGAGGAGCAGATGCACATTCTCCACATCTCCGTGATGGTGAGTGAGTGGGGGCGCAGCAGGGTGGAGGGAGAGCTGGAGAGACAGTGGAGGCCGGTCGGGGATGGTCAGCAGATGGAGGGAGCAAGCAGGCGTAGTGCGAGAGGTTAGAATGAACAGAAGGTCAGATGGATTCGGCGGTGTCACTTGGATGGATGCATGCTCATCCGTCATCTGTCAGCTGTGACAAACTAATTGTGCCTCAGAGAAGAAAATAAAGGGTCTCCCACTCCTTGGCCTTTTGGCCGACATCTCTGGGAATAGCTGTTTAACATCTGTCACGTGCTGGCCTACTTTGCTGAGGGCTGAGCTTCAGTGCGTGATAATACAACTGGCCTTTCCAAGAACGACTGAGCAAACGCAGTGGAGCCTGGTTGCGCTTCTCCAGGTGCCCTGCAGGTGCCAGGTGCTTTAACCCTCACAACGCCCCTGCCCCCTAGACACCACAGGGGGGCCCTGGGGTGGGCGGGGTGTAGCCGGTATGGTCATATCCATCACTCTCCCTTTATCATTGTGAATAGGGGGTCAGAGAAACTAAGAAAATCACCCAAGGTCACATAGCTGGTCAGAGACGCAGCTGATCTTAGGTATTGAAACCCCAGCCTGTGTGGGCTCCAGAGCCTGAGCTATGTCCGCTGCTCGAATGTGTTGAGTACTTACCAGGTGGCAGGCACCGTGCTGGGCACTTGCGTGGACATTATCTCATTGCCTTCTTGCCAAGGATGCATGAGGCCAGGCATGTCCCCTCGGTGGTAGAGATAACATAAGGGTAGAAACAGGTGAAACGGCCTTCCTTCTCTGTTGAGCCCTTGATCCAGAACGCCCTGAGTCTGTGGCCTCCTCAGAGAATGCCTCACAGGTCGAAGCCACTGGTAGTGATTCAGTGCTCTGTCAGAAATTTTGCAGTCTTGCAGAATCAGTGGTCGTCTAAAATAGATGTATTAGTAATTTCTAAAGAAAAGTGGTAGTTAAAGGCTTTGCATGGGAGGTTGAAATCCTCTCAGGATGCAGGATACATCGGGTCCATGGGCTCAGGAAGACACCAGAAAATAGTGACAACTAACATCCCCTGCCACCTTTCATGCCTCCAGCCACTCTGACGCTGTTTTCTCCTTTAGCACAGCCCTGCCAGATGCGGGACGGTAGGGAATATGATTCCCGATCTATACGTGAGGAAGGTCTGGCTTGGACAGTGAGTAGTTGGCAGTCCACTCAACAAGTCAGGTGTCCACCCACCCCTTCACTTCTTCCTCTTCAATAAGTTTGCTTTTGGTCTCTGTCCTCCTGGTCCCTCTTCCACTCACATCGTGCATTAGACATTCTGATTAGGGCTGAGTAAGAGCTGGGCGTTTTCTCTTTTTGGAAACACACACACCACACGCAGCCAGACAGCAACGTTAATTTTGGACCTAACGCGTGCTCATCATGCGATGGAACAAATCAAGGCCTTTGTGTTATTCGTGGAATGAGTGTGATAGACTTTTCCCATCTATATATTTAGCAAACGATACAGCCACACACCAAGCCGAGTGGGTGCTGCATGCTAGCTTGGGGACGTCAGTTTGGCTGTGCCGCCGTGGGGCTTGCTGAGCACCTTGGGGCCCAGGAGGTGTCATCTGATGTGAAGAAGGGTTGAAGAGGCCTGACTGCTTTTCTTTTAATATTTGAGAGCGAGAGTCCATCTTTACTAATACTTATTAAACTTCCGCACAGCATTTATTCACACCGTTCCTGTCCCGTAACTCAGCAACCTAGGTAGGCAGTGTTTCTTCGGTTATAAAGGACCCTGCATAAGCTTTTTTGGCCTCCAGGTCCAGTGTTAGTTCCACAAATCAGGCTGTCTCCCCAAAGATATTGCCTGTGTCTGACCTTAGACTTAACGTGCTAAGACCCAGTTATCTCTGAAATTCAGGGCGTGGCTGTCCCAGGCATAGTGTGAAGTTGGTCAACTCCAGACCCTCCCTGCCCAGCTCAGGTGCTGAAGTGACCCACAGACTCTGCTATGTGGTCCCACCAATTCCTTCCCTGTTCACGGCCCCCAAATTTGGATCTTCTCTGGTTTTACTACCCTCAGGGAACAGAGTCATATCCAGGTAACTTTCAACCCCGAGGCATCCATTGATGGTGTGAGCCTCTCAGAGGTGGGATGTGAATGAGAGAGAATGCTGTCTTCTCTCCAGATGTCTGGTGACATGGAGATGAGAAGCATGGGTTCCAGAGCCCAAGAGGCTGTGTGTACATCTGACTCTACTGCTTAATCCTCTGGCCGATTTTGTGTATAATGTGTTTTGGGTTAGGTTTTTGTCATCTGTCATGAGGGTCATTCTGGAAAACTCATTGTGTAAGTGTACCAGGCACTTGTATCGGAAGGCCTTGGCAAATAAGAGCATTTACTTTTATAATTAGGGGCACTTCAGTTGATAAGTTTGAGATCTGCTGATTTGTTGCACCCTTTTATTTCATAACTGGATAAACTGAAGTCTTAAGTTATAGACTAAGACTTTTCCAGGGTCTCCAAGTCCTTCATCAAGGCTTGGTCTCTCTGTGACTCACACTCTGTCCTTTGTCGTTCTGGCCACAGACATTTCAGCAAAAGCAAAAAGGATGTTTGCTTCCCTCTACCCGCCGCTACTTCCCTAAGCAACCATTCAAGGTGACACTCACAGTACCTGCCGCCTGTCACCCCATTTCACAGATGAGATGTCTGAGACTCAGACTTTTAGTTGACTTACCTAAGGCCGCCTGGATAAGAAGAAGACTGCTGGGACCAGGCTCCTCCAAACTCAAGTCACAGAGTGACTCATGGTTACGTCGCTCTTCATGGGTGCATCTACCATGGGAGCAATGTCGAAAGGACTCTAATCCAGCAGTTACAAGACTGCCACTTTGCTCTCTGCTCTAGAGAGATTATTTCTGATATTTCTTGAGTATTTACTAGATGTCCCTGATTTGATTTCCATGCATTATCACATTTAATCCTCACAACAACTCTTCAGGTGGATACTCTTACTGTTTGTTTGGTAAATGAGGACCCTGAGAGTCTCATAAAATTAGTAGCTATTGGTGCGACTTGGTCACACAAGGGTGAATGATAAAACTAATATTTCACTTTGTGTGGGCCAACTCCAGAATTTCAGCCCGCCCTTTTTAGAGTAGACACCATTTCTCTTCTCTGTTGTGGGTTTTAGTGATATGGGGCAGTTTTGACAAAGAGTTTCTCCTTGTATGGAACCCATGGGTCTATTAAGAGACTTTATGACTGGAAGTCAACTCCAGGTTTGAACAATGTCTCCACTGCTAGCTTTATGATTTTGGCTAATCAAGCTCATCATCTGTAATGCTGGGGGGCAATATTCGCAGTTCTTAAGAATTTTTCTAAATACTCAGTGAGTATTTGTAGAACGAAAATAATGAGTCCCAAAGGGCTTTCTGTGTGCAAACACATCCAGTGCAGCACATTGCTCCCTTTAATTGTTCTCATAAGGTGGGGACTGTTATTGTCCCTCATTTATAGACGAGGAACCTGGAAGTCAGGTCGCTCAAGTTGACATCCCCGACGAAAGCTAAAGCGGGGTCTCCAACTCCTGTCTGTGCAAAGTAAGAATGTTTGCCCATGGGCATGTTTGTGCCCGGTGCAGTGCCTGGCGTTCACTCAGGCCTCAAGAGCTGGTAGCTGTTATGAAAAGGTTAACAAACTTGATGACAAAAGGTTGTGAGAAAAGAGATGAAAAAAATGTTTGATGTGATGCTAGAGAAGAGATGGCTTTGGGGGTGTGTTTCTTCTCAAGGAACTATTACCCAGAAGATGCTGCAGAGTGGTACTGGGGGGCCCAGTGAGGTGGGACTAAAAGGCACCAAGATTCCTGTCCATGGTGGGACAAGGCTTTGAAAGTGTTTGAGCTGTGCAGTGAGCTGTCTCTGGGGGTATGGATGCAGAAGTCAGAGGGCCTGATCATCAGGACTTTGAGAGGAATAATAGTTAAATTAGAGGACTATTCTATTTCTTCAAACTTGAAAGATCTATGATTCTATGATATCATAATATATAGAAAAACACTTTGAGGATTATAAAGTGCCACATAAATCTAAGAAATTACTATTACCATTCTCAATCAGTTGCTTTGTTTAAAGGTTCAGTGTGATAGGGGAATGATGCTTTTTAGTGCTTTCTGTGAAAAATGGCTTTAGATCATTTTTCCAACCATTGCCTTGCTTCATTCACAGCGTATCATGCGTTTCTTACTTCATTGATTTAATCATTCAGTCATTCAAGAGTTTACTTGTCGACTACAACTAACAAAGAAAATCCTGCTTACAAGAGAAAAAAAGAAAAGAAAAAAAGTTCCTACAAAATTAACACAAGCTTAATATGAACCAACTTCATAGGATTGGACTGCTGAACGTCGCCCTTCGTCTTAAGTTGTACTAGCGAAGGGCCATTTTTCTGCACAGCCCATCTTAGAATCTCTAGCCGTGTGAAATGCTGTATTTCTTTTGGGGGATCACATGTCGAAAGAAACAAGAACTAGAAAAGTTATGGAAAGTAATCAAGATAGTGAAGAATTAGAAAATAATAATGTGAAGAGGCACTGTTCTAATATTATAATGACTGACATGGGTTTAACGCATTTCATTCTTGCAACCATCCTGGCTCAAGTATTATTTTCATTTTAAATTAAATACTGCTCTATTTTTGAATAAATGAAAGCACATGGAATGAAACTGAAGCCCAAGAACTGTGGACTTGGGTCCCAGGATTCATGCTCTGGGTCCATAACTGACTTACTGGCCAGCTGACCTGGGTGTGCTTCCTCCCTCGGCTCCTATTTCTGTACCATTAGGTGTGAGGGTTCAGGGACCTGCTTCAGGCGGCTGTTATGAGGGTGACCTAAGAGGAGACACACAAAGCACAGTTGCTAGAGCCTGACTCACGGTCAGGTCTTGTAAGTGCGAGACTGTGCAATTAACTGATTGATTAGCTATTGTTATTATTTTAAAGATACAGGCAGGAATGAAGGTGAGTAGGCAGGCAGACAAGAAGAGAGGAGGAGGAAGCATTTTATTTATTTATTTAGTTGTTCATCTTGGTTGCCCCCTTTCACCCTCTCCCGGCCCCGGGGTCACCGTCGTTCTTGGGATGTATGTGGGCTGCACCTGGCAGAGTTAACTGCTAAACCACCAGCTCATGCAAATTGTTATTTTCAAATGTGTTTATTATTATTTTTCAGAGGAAGGAAGCAGACAGGAATGAAGGCAAGTAGGCAGGCAGGCAGGAAGAGAGAGGAGGGAGAAGACTTTTATTTACGGAGTTGTTTATTTTGCTGCTTCCCCTCAGCCCTGGGTTGTGAACTCAGGTCCCTGAGCTTTATGTGGAATATACTGAAGCTGCAGACTTAATGCAGGAGCTGGACTTTGCTATTTGTAAGTTTATAGCAAAGTACTGCAAATGGGTGACTTAGAAAACAAAGGTGTCTAAGTGTTACCTGAACAAATAGTTGCTAAATGCAATAAATAGATTCTTTATTAAATTTTTAAACTTCTATTCATTGTGTGTATCTCTTATATATTTCAGATTTTTAATAAATTCTTCACTCGTTGTTACTTCTCTTTTTCGATTTTTTGAACTTTGTAAATAAATATTATTTCTGATTTTTTCACAAAAATCTCTTGAGGAATTGGGGTGTGGCTTACAATCAGATAAAAATGTACTTATTACCCCAAGAAGATGGAGTTTTTTAAAGAGCAAACACATTTTTAAAAATTTAAGAACATTTAAACTACTTGAATCTGGTAGCTTGGCCTTGACTGACCTGCATCACAAGGATTCATTAAAAACCCACAGTGTCTCTAGCTAGGCTTACGGAAAATTAGGAGGGTAAGCCAGGGCTGTCGTCTATTGGAAACACAGCTTACCTTTCCATAACATTTTAGATGTAGCATAGGGAAGTGGGATGAGCATGGAATTGGTGTTTAGAGGCCTGTTTTCAAATGCAGACTCTACCTCTTACCACCTGTAGAGATTGGGACAAGTCTTTGCCTCTCTGAGCTTCTCGTTTGGTCATTTGCAATATGGAGATAAAATTGAAATTGCAACATTGATCCAAGATAATGCATACGCAAGCATTTGGCTAGGTTTTCCCCAAAGCAATAGAACTATAAAATGTGGTTGGACTCTGGGAGCTGAAAGCACCTTAGACCCGGCAGAATCCAGCTCTTCTAGATGAGTCAGACTGCGCTTGTTTATTCTGCACACAAATTGCCCTGAGTCTTGGCGACTGACTCAACGATGCTTCCCTTCTCACACTTGCTCCGTGGGCAGCTGCAGCCATGGTAGTCAGCTCTACGTAGCTTCTCATTCTGGACTCTGCCCCAAGGGGAGCCCCGGTCTGAGACAGTTGGTTTTCATGGCCGAGGGAACGAGCCACATTGCTGGCAGAAATCTGGAATGCCTCTTAAAGCTAATGATCAGACATGGGTTCTCTCCAGTTCTGTAGACCAAAGCACATCACGTCGCAGCCCCAGTGCCACAGACAGGAATATGCGGCCCTTTGCAGAGCACGGGCTTGGGGATCGTTTCAGACTGCTGCTGACTATCCCCACCATCGTTTCACAGATGGAGAACATGGGGACAGAAAATGGATGTTCATTCCTACCCCAAACATCTGGGCCGGCCGTCGTGGCCAGATGGAGAAGGATGACAAGGGCATCCTGCAGAGGGCAAGAGGCCACTTGGAAAGGGGCAGATCTTTAGAACCTTCTGGCCATAAAGATGTGCAGGATGAGAATGTGTCTAAGAAAAAGAAATGTAAATCATGGAAGACAAAGGGAGTGAGAGAGAAATAGACAGGAAAACTAGACCTCTGCCGACATTACTGAGCAGCTAGTCTATACTAGCTATCTAGAAGCTACCAGAGGCAGAGTGAAGTTAAGGGAGACTGAGGACAAGGAGAGAGATGTAGAACGAGAGAGAAATTGGCAGCAGTCAGTAGAGAAGGGTTTAATAGACACAGAGGCAGGGAGGGAGGGGACAATAAAAACATGAAGGAAGTCACAGAGAGAAGTTACTAGGGACAGAGAAACAGCAGAGGGCGAGGGACAGTCAGGAACCAAACCCAAGTAGGAGCCAGGAGGGTGGACTAAGGCGGGGACCCAGGAATGTGGAGGAAGTCACAGAAAGACAGGGCAGCACTAGCAGAGACAGGAGGGGATGGGATGGATGGATCTGGAAGAGGCTGCAGAGGGGAAGATGGACCACCCTGGAGGAGGGGAGGAGGGGAGGGACACAGTTTGCAGGAAGACAATGTGGGAGGGGCCTGGAAAGCTGGCAGGAGAGGCCAGCGGCTGCCCCCCCACCTCCCCTGCTGCTCTTCCCCACCTGGCACATACATGTTCTTTCTCTGCAATAACCTAGGGCGTCTTGTGGCATGCTGACAACACGGAATGAACGAACGGGGGTGTGCACATGCGCACGTGATGTTCAGGCTGCCCATGCCCTTTCCACATGTCCCGACTCACCCACAGTGAAACTGGAAGGTGAGCTGAGTTCTGGACACACTGGGCTGTCCATTAGTCCCCCTTTCTGCCCAGATGCATCCTCAGGAGGCAGCTTGGTTTGGTGGAAGTGACGTGGGTTGGGAGACAGAGGACTTTCCCCTATTGCTGTTTGCCCTGAGGTGTGTTCTTGAATGTCTCTCATCCTTACTTTCTCCGCAATGTCCCTGAGGCCCTGGGTCCCTCAGTGGTGGGGCTGAGGGGAGAAATAGAAGGCACAAAGTGTCTTAAAATGGTGCTTAGAGACCGCCCCCACTCTTTGTTTTTGCCTTTTAAAATATTCTCTCCTAATTTGCCATTATGCTTGGCCTTCCAAACTCCCCTCAGCGAAGCTGGGCAGGAGTTCTTATGAATATTGACTCTAAAATGTGGGTATAAATAATTAACTAAATAAATAAATGGGCTAGATGAGCTGGCTTTTCTTTACAGTAGAATCCCAATTAATAAATGGAGGAGGGAGGGGAAAACAAGGTCCCGCTCAGACTGTAACATGATAATAATTACTGCCGACAGGATCCACCCATGAACATGAAGATGAAGGGCTGAGCTTCTAGAAGAAAAAGGATATTTGCAGTCTCAAAGTATTACCCTCCCCCAGTGTCTGTTAATTACGAAAGCCAGTGACTTTACAGTAGAGAAACCTACCAGTCACCCCTTGGATTGTCTTTCTAGGGCTGCCGTAATAAATTATCACAAGCTGCCAGGCTTACAGCCAATAGAAATGACTTCTCTCACCATTTTGGAGAAAGGAAGTTCAAAAGGTGTCAGAAGGGCTGTTTGCCCTCCAGGGCTCTGGGGGTAATTGCCCCTTGCCTTTTCCCATTTATGACGGCTCCAGGCGTTCCTTGGGCTTGTGGCTGTGTAACTCCAGTTTCTGTTTCAGTCTCCATGTCACCTTCTCTGTGTTCTCTGGGTCTCTCTAGGACATGGGTCATTGGATCGAGGACCCACCTAGATAATTCAGAGTGGTCTCTAACCTGCAAGATCCTTAAAATCATTACATTTGCGAAGACCCTTTTTTTCCAAATAAGGGCACATTCCAGCTTCTGGGGAGGAGGATGTGGCCATCTCTTTTGGGGCTCCACCATTCAGCCTGATACCTCACTTAAACCAAGTAATCAAGGTTGACGTTGATGTGGGTGTCTGACACGGATGAGCACAGTTGGTCCCGAAAAGAATTCGGGGAGAGATGCCATTTTCCAACGCCACGTGGCATGTTTATTGCAAAACAGGTACACAGAAATGATGCAGGCAGATTGGGGATTCCCGGAGAAAGAGCTCACTGTTAAAATGGTGTCTCTTATATACCAAGAGGAAGGACCTCCCTTTGGGTCTATCCAGGGACTGCAGCTGTGGTGAGAGTTGAGAGGGAGCCGGTCAGTTTGCCTGGAGTTGGCAGGAGAGTTACCTGGAGTCACGGGCAGGAGTAACTAGGGAGTGTGTCACTAGGCACAGGTTGGTAGGGAAGTTGCTATCTGCAGCTTATTGCTGCTTGTTCTAATATATCTAGGTTTTGCCAGGTAGATATTTCAGGTTACCTGCTCTCCTATCCCTCATCAGATGTCACCAGGAATAAGACAAGTTGACATCCTGAGTCCCCGGACAGGGTGCAGGGAGAAGGGCATTGCCACCCAAAATGCAGACCCTCATTGTAATCACGAGGAAACATCAGGCAAACCCAAAGGAAGGGATGTCCCACAGAATCGTGGAGGAGCGCTTTTCAGGAGTGGCGCGTTCTCGAAAGACCAGGCTGACTCAGGAATTGCCACAGAGAAGAGAGGACGAGGGAGGCACGAACACGGAATGCCACGTGGGCTCCTGGATTTGATCCTGGACTGAAGAAAGAGACCATAGCGGAGACGCATGGCAGTTCAGCGAGGTCACGGTTCAGTTTCTGGTATTGCAGGCTGGTGAGTCTCATCGTTCCCTCGTGGTTATGTGAGAGGTGAGTTTTAGAGGAAGCAGAGTGAAGAGTCTATGGAAGTCTGTTCACTTTGCAACTTCAGTGAATCTATAATCTTTCAAAGTAAGACTTGAACAAAATCAAGAATAGCGACTTGTGAAGCAAGACTGCTTGTTTCAACCCTGGTCTCACTGCCTCACTCCATGTGACATCAGTGAAGAGACGTCTCTGTACCTCACTGTCCTTCACTGTATAATGGTGATTCCGATTGTTTCTGCCTCCTGGAATTAAAATCAGATAACATGCAAACTCTGTACAAATATCGTATCAATTCCCAGTAAGATCTCTGTTACTGCTCTCTGTTCATAAGCAATAAACCAGCACCTCAGAGTTAAGACAATGCTCCCCTAAGATCACACAGCCAGTGCCAGAGCCCAGAAATAAACAGAAATTTCTGGTTCCCAGTATCTCTCTCCTTTATATCCTTTCTTTTTGTACAGGGACAGAGATGGACCTTTTAATTTCCTGACTCTGTTGTTCAGACAAGCCTGCTCCTGAACTGGGAAGAAGGCAGCTGCTTCTCCCTGAGTGTGAATACTTGTACGTGATGAAAGCAGACATGTCTGACTTAATTCTCAAAGAAACAGCAACAACAAAAACTTATGAGACTCATATAGTCCGACCTTCATTGTAGAGTGAAATTGGCTACAGAAATGAAGCCAGGAGGCCTCAGAGAGTGGCTCACCCCTGTCATGTGGGAGGTCAGTGTCAGAGCTGGCTGCCCATCTAGATCCCCTGATTTTGTGTCTGTGTGTGGCCGAGGGGCAGGTGGGGTCCCAACCACACTGCCTAAACCTTCCCAGCTGTGATGTGCGCTCATCAGGAGGACTCTCTCACCTGCTCCAAGCCGTGGGAGTCGTAAAACTCAGGTCGCCACCATATTTTACTTCCTTGTGCTAATCAGCCCGTCTGCCAATCCTGCAAAACAGTCAAACAATTACCCAATTCAAACTTCTGCTGCTCATGTTCCCCAGCTCAAGGGCGTCTTTAATAGCAAAATAATACTTGTATTTTCTTCCTTCTCGCTCTGTTTTTTTCTTAATCTCTCCCCGATGAGACATAACATTAATTACAGCAGTTAACGGAAATTCTGTCTCCATCACTGCCTGCTACCTTCTCCATCCTAGGCTTCCACCTCCAAAATTTGTCTCCTGAATGAAGGAAGGGAGGGGGGTGATGCAGATGTGAGGTTGTCTTTATTTACCTTTTCCTCGGCCTGCCTCCTTTGTGCTGAATTTGAAATCAAGGAGAATCAATATTTTCACCGGAGGGGGGTGTGTGAGTGTGAATGTGCATGCCGTGTGTGTGTGTGTGTGTGTGTGTGTGTGTGTGTGTGTGTGTGTGTGCGCGTGGATGCTTTGTAATCTAGCTGTCATTTTGAGCTAATTGTGTTGTTTCCTCTTGTGTGGAAGGAAATCTTATCTGTTTTGGATTAAAATTCAATGAAGGTCATAGTGGCTGGAAAACTTACCAGACTGCTGCAATTAATGTTCATTTGGCTTTGATAAATTGGAACGTTCCCCTCAATAGGACTGGAGTGGATTTCAGAAGCAATAATTCTTCCATTAACTCAATGATTCTGCCTGTGATGGAGGACCTTGTCCTGCTTTTGTTTGTCATCTGTCACTTGGAGGAGCTAGGCATATGTCGGAGATGATTTATCATGATTGCGGTGCCTGCTTCTATCAAAGCATTTAAAACCACTAATTATTTTTGCCCCCTGTAAATTGCTTAATTAAACAAAATGTGAGGCTGGAATTAAAGTCGAACAAAATATTTGTGCCCCTGTGTCCACCCCTTGGTTTCTATCGTTGTAAGGTTATTATTGTAAGTTTCTTTTAAGGACTAGACAGAAATGAATTTGTCCTATGAATAACACTGAGCATTTACTATTAACCAGGGACTAGACTGGGCTCCTGACCAGCATGATTTCACTTAGTTCTTAAAGCACTTCTTTAGCATGGTTTGTCCACATCACCCACAGATGCTAGCTATCCGTATATGATTCATATTTCATACTACACAACCAACATAGTGTGGGAACACAGGCGTTGCATGTCTCAAGCCCTTGCATTCCCACTGGGCACTAGGATTTTTTTCAGATTGCTCAACAATAATAAGATTTACTGTTTACCATTGGTATTGTACTAGGTGTGGAGCAAAATCTCCTTCCTGCTTCAGAATGATCTCAAGTGCTTGTTTAAAAGGAGTTTCCAGGGCTCTCCCCTAGGTAAGTCGAACCTGAGCGCCTGGCACGGGGTTCCGGGGCATCTGCATTTGGGGCAGCTCTGCAGCTCGTGTTTGCAGATAGCAATGGCAGATAATCACAAACCTGTAGGTCTTGTAGACCAGCAGAGGGAAACTCACAACTTTGACCCACTGATGGTTTAAGTGACTGCTTAATTCTCACAAAGCCCTGCCAGGCAGGCTTGGCCATCTCCATGTGCAGATTGAACTCTGGACGTAGGTTAGTAGGTCAAGTTCAGTGGCCTTGGCCCAGGTTATACAGCTAGGGAGAGATCCAGTGGGAATCAGGGCCCTGCATTTTCCTGGCTGATCAGAAAGCCTGTGTTCTTGTGTTCCCCTCTCATCTGCACCTGCCCTTGTCCCTCTGTGTCCCCAGCCCTCTTCCTTCTCTAAATTCTGCAGGGACACAAGCCTGAGTGGCTCTGGGGTTTCCCCATGGGCACCCACTTCAGTTCCTGTTTTATTACATTGCTTATGTGTCCTGATGCTCCCCTAATGACGCGTCCGGAGGCCTGCCCTGTCTCAGCCTTCCTTAATAGGGAGTGAAATACATTGGTGTCTGTGCCAGGGGCATTGTTTGGATGGTTCCTGGAGTTGGCAGAGGCTTTCTCGGGGGATGTGTAGGGCACCCTGTCCCCTCCTTGCTGTCGATGCCAGGCAAAGCAAGCTCACCTGCAGGGCAGGTCTCCGCCAAGACAACAGTCAAGCAGCGTGGCGGTGGGAGAGGCATGTCAGCTGGGCCTGGAAATGTCAGCCATCTTTTCTGTGATCAGACCTTCGCTGCGCCTTGGTTTCCTCACATGTAAAACAGGCTGACATAGGAATAGGATCACCTCAAATAAAATCATTGCCAACATGCATGCTCAGTGTTAGCTTGACCTCAGTTAGAGAAATTTCTCAGTGCCTTGTAGCTCGTCTTAAGACTCAAACACTGTTGACCCACCAACATTAAAGGAACATGTTTCCATTTAACATCTCATTAAAAGTTCCTGACAATATATCAAGTAGGTGTCCTTTTTCTTTTTGAAAGGCAGAAATGAAGGGGAGCAGGCAGGCAGGAAGAGACAGGAAGGGCCATCTTCACATAATTTAATTTAGTTGTTCACATTGGTTGTTTCCACCTGGGCCCTGGGCCCGAACCCTGGGATATGTGTTCTTTGCACCTTTAGAGGCAACTAACATAACTGCTGCTCCACCAGGGTGCAGTAAATATCCTTTTTAATGTCTTTTTCTAGGACAACAGTCTGCACCTCCCAGGAGGGGCTCGCTTTGGGTCACACAGCTTCACTGAAGCTCTTGAACCCCTGCCAGAATCAGACGGGTGGGCACATTGAGGGGTGCTTATCTGAAGTCCTGCAGATGGGCCATTTAAGGTGAAATTAGGGTCTTTCTGCCTGCCCTTCCTTTAGAGATTCAGAGTGGCAGGTGCGAAGGATTGAATTGTGTCCATCCTCTCAATTCCCTGTGCAGATGTGTGAATTTGACCCAATTGGACTGTACCTGGAAACAGAGCCTGTAAGACGGTAGTTAATAGTGAGGCCTTAGTCCAATAGGCCTCTTGTCCTTGGAGAGGAGGAGGAACCAGGGATGCAGTTCACTAAGGGGAAGACATGGAAGACACAGCCAGAAGATGGCCACCTACACGTGGAGCAGAGCCACCCCTCCCAGCGTTCGATCTTGAATTTCCAGCCTCCAGAGGAGCAAGAAAATAAATCCCTGTGGCTTAATTCCCCGAGCCTGCGGACTCCGTTACGGCAGCCTGAGCAGACTGGCCCGCAGAGAATTCGACCTCCCCAGCCACCAGTAGCTGAGGGAGCAAGGAAGCCGCAATCAATATTTTCCCCTTTCTCTGCTCTCATTCCCGGGACAATGGGGAAACGTGGAAAGAGGAGGAGCCATTACAAAGCAGAAAAGGAACAGGTGGCCAGAGAACAAAGGAGAGGAGAGAAGATTTTAGAAGACAGGCGAGTGTCTGGCAGTTCTGAGGAGCTTGGAAAGCTGCTCTTTGATGGATCGGGGGGATAGAAGAGTGGACCCGATCCTAGGTGACAGCTGGGAACTTATCACAGCACGGCAGGCCTGGGTGCAGATTCAGCGGGTGCAGCGGTAGGACCTTAGAGTAACGACAGTAAGAATTTCCACTTAGTTATTGCAACTTTTTCGTTTTTTGAGCGCCTTTTATCAGCATGGTGTGGCCCCTCATGAGGTCAGTACTTTTATTGCATTTTGTAAAAGTCTGCCTGTTAGAGATTAACCACAGATGAGAGGTCTAAGAATGTGCCAACTGGGTGGAAGAGGAAACAGAATGGCCGCATGGTCTCCCAAGACCTGAATTCTCTCTGGAGCCCAAGCTTCCCCCGGTAGGTAGCCCAATGACTGAGACGCGGATGGGTCGCTGCACCTGTTAGGCTTGTCTCTGCTGATGTCCCTGCAGGACCTGGAAAAAGTTGCCCTAACTTGCCAGAAGGACGTGCTCGGTTGGCGCCCCCTATTGGATATGCCTTGTAAGTGGCAGCTGTCGGCTAAGGCGACCCTTCTTCGCAGCGTCCGATTCCTGGACATGAACTGAGGACTCTCACTCGAATGTTAAAAGCAAAGTGGGCCAACCCAGATAAAAGCCCTGGGCCGTGCCTAACACAAAGAGATGTCCGTTTCACCTCAACTGAGATGATTACGGGTAGTCTTTCCGACGTGGCGTTGATCAGAAATTCCAAAGACGGTGCCGGGGTTTCGGGGGTCTGCTCCTCCGCAGGACGCGCCTGGAAGGCGCCTGGATGGAGGCAGGCCCGCAGCCAGGGGAGGTGACCGCTGGGGTCTCCCAGCCCCCTCGGGGCCGTTTCCCGCTCTATGGAAGCTTCGACCAGCTGGTAGAAAGTGAAAAGTGAGGACGTTGTAAAGTGGCAACATCTGTTTTATCATTTCTGCACCAGGAGGTCAACTGGTTTCATAAACCGCGCGGCTGCCAGCGCGGTCTTTGTTTAGGAATTAATTAGGAGCAGCACAGAACTGCTGCCCGTGCAGATTTTGGTCCCTGGAAGTTACAAAAAGCAGATGGATTTTAAGCAAATGCATTTTTCACCCTTAACACTATGTGAAAGGGTACATATCGGAGCAGGGATGCGGGACACGGCCATGGACAGGAACGCCTGCGCCCTCTTCCGCGTGGCGCCCGGCGCCAGCCCCGGCTCTCCAGCGCGGCGTGGCGTGCGTGGCTGCCAGCAGCGTCCGCATGTGCCGGAAGCCGTGCTGGAGGCTTTCCACCTGTGGCCTTAGCTGATCTCCAGGCCGGTGCAGCGAGGAGGTCCGTGCTAACTTGCCTTTCGCCTGTGAAAAATGCAAGGCTCACAACTCTCGTTGGAAGTGAGGGAGCTCAGACTTGAACCAAGGGTTGGAAGTCCAAGGTCTATGCTTTTGTCTGCTTCACTAGCATAGCAACTCCGCACCTTCCCGGTAAGATGAATATCCGCTGAAAGTATCTGTTTGCATCTGGGCGAGGAGTTTCCAAAAGGTGATTTGTAGAACATAGGGGTTCTCAGGTGGGGACGGTGAGAACGACTTCTTTCCTTCATTAATTCTGTGTTGATATGGAAGTAAATCACCCTCACACACCGCTTTTCACCTCAGGAATTATAATAAGGGAGGAAGAGTACTAGCTAATATTTGCACAGTGCTTTGACAATTTTAAGGCAAAATTCCTACACTTCGATTCATCTTCACAAGTATCCTTGATATTTAGACTTTGTCATCGGTGGTATTGTTTTTGTCATTATTAGCAGCCCTGACTTCAGCTTTGAAAAGTTCATCGTGTCAGAGTTCACGTCGTGACTCAATGGGACGGCCAAATGTGCTTTTATGAGCGCCTCCAGCATTCCCTGGGAAGCACTGAAATGTTAGGGCTGCTCTGGCGCGGATCCTGGTGTATTAGAGCCACCAGAAACCTTGAAGATCCCTGCGTATTATACAGACGCTCATTGTTACAGTGATGTAAGCCAATGCCCTGTGCAAGGAACTCACTTCTTCAAACTCATAGCAAGTTAGTGTGACATTGAGGCTAAAAGATGGACACCTTTGGGTTTAAATCCCCCATTTTTTGTTACCCCTAGTTGCGACTTTGATGTAGTTGAGCCTTGTTTTTCTCTGCTCTGCAGTGAGCAACATGCTACCACTTGGGCCTGGGAGTCCGTGAGATGATGTACAGACACAAAAGCAGACATCAGTTACAGAACATGGGCCCAGGACGTTAATTTAAGTCACTGGAAGCGTAGATCGGAAGACACACATAGAGGCTAAACAGGCTTGTGCTCATCTCCCAGCCTCTCAGTCACTAGCTCTGTGACCTTGGAAAAATCAAATCCTCTTCATTTCAATGTCCGACTCAGAAATCCAACTCAGAAGTTAGAGTGATGACGAATCCTACACCATCTGATTTGCTGTGTGCATTGAAAACCATCTATAGTGCTGATAAACCCAGGCCTGTGTCCACAATCCCCAGAGGTCCCTGTGTTCTGCTCTCCCCGCCCCAGCCCCAGGGTTTCTCTCTCTCTGCTAGATGTTCCTCAAGCAAACAAAGAAAGCCCCTGGCTCCTTCCTGGAAACAGCTCTGTTGACATTTTTCCTTTGGGCGCTGGAGCAGAGAAGTAGCTTGGGAATCCAGCCATTTCTATAAAAATCTTCCCAACTTTGTGGAGTGATGTGTCCCTCCCCCGCCCCCCAAAGCACAGAGTGGAATAAGGAACAAGATGGCATTAAATGTAATTAAATATGCACTCCTGTGTTTGGGGAATGCATTGGGGGGATTTGTCTTTAAAGTGTCATTCTTGTAGCAAAGACACAAGATGGCATTAAATGTAATTAAATATGCACTCCTGTGTTTGGGGAATGCATTGGGGGGATTTGTCTTTAAAGTGTCATTCTTGTAGCAAAGACACCTGTTATGCTAATGTGTCGCCTTAGTCTCTCGACTGGGGGCCGGATGTTTTCTTCGCTGAGCTACTGTGAATACATTACACCCCATGCTGCACTCCCTGGTAAGCAGCTTTTGCTTTTTTCTCAAAAGTAAGCACCTTGGATTCTTAATTTGGCCTCCATAATAATGAAGTACGTGACTGGGAAAAGTGCTTAAGCGGGCCCCCTCATTGGAGAAGAGGACCTGATGGGAGAAGAGTAGAGAGAAGCACACATTTCCTGAGCAATTGACAGGCACCAGGCATCCTGCTGAATGCGACTCTGATCTGCTCTTCCTTCTCCCCACAGAGCTCAGGTAGGGGCGTGGATTACTATTTTACAGATAAAGAAACAGAAGCTCAGAGAGGCTACCATTTGCTTACTCAGTATTTCCTGAACACTCACCCACTGTGTGTTGAGAATTGTGTGAGACCCCTGGAATTGTGTGACCCGGTCCATATTGTTGATCAACAGTGCCAGCTAGAGACCCATTTGAAATTGAGAGCTGGCTCTTGTACCTCCATCTCGTAGAACTTTTCTTTTGCTGTCTTGGAAATGCGGAGGCCTGAAACATGGTCATTCACTTCTTCAGCTTTGTTGGGACATTTCAGAGACCCTGGGGACTATGACAAGATGAAGGTTGCCATTCCTTTGGCCAGAGGTGTTGTCATGTGTTCAGGGAATACATGGTAGCTCTGTGTTGGACATGATGACCACAGACAGTGGGAACGCAGAGGAGGAACAGTTTACTTCTTCCAGCAGGAACCAAGGAAAGCTTCCTGGAGGAAGGGACTATATTGCTCTCCGGACTGTGGAATGGATTTGGACATCAGTCAGTGTTTTACAACTCTGCCTCTTAGTCAAGATCTCTTGGAAATAGATATCAGCAAGGCCCTGGCTTCAGGGATGTTTTCTACATTCGCTCACTTTCCAGGAGGTTGGTAGAGATCTATTTGATACCATTTCATCTGGTATTGACTTCTCTGTCCCATGTCAAGGGTGGGGACTTAGCTAGGCTGGTCAACAGACATGACGCCCACGCAGAAAACTCGCAGCCTACAGAGGAAAGGGAGTGTATAAGTCACGCTTACTCAATGCAGGGAAGACTGGGAAGGGTGAATGTAAGTTGTTTAGAAAGGATCTTTTTACCTGATCTTATATTCTAATATTTTTTCCACATTTTATAACAGGAAACTTTCCTCACCAGAAATGTTTTGAGGACAGCTTACATATGGCAGCGCAAAGTGAATCTGCTCTGGCTGGAAAGGGCAGGATCCAGTTTGTGTTTAGTTCATCGCACACACCCACAGGTCCGTGCCCTAGTGAATGTGGCTCGAAACTACTCAACCACCCTTCACCCCCATCATGGAGGTGCGGAGTCCAAAGAGGGGGAGTTAACTCAGGGCCAGGAGCCTGCTCTCTGGTATCCTGTCTCAAGAATTTCTACAACACCATTGAAAGAAAGGGTGACTTTTTTCCTTTTGTTCATTTTTGTGAGTTTTTAACTTTTTACTTTGAAATCTTTTTCGATATACAGAAAAGTTGCAGATAATGGACAGGCAATTCCCATATACCATTCAACCTTTTTTCTGATGTCCCTGTGTTTCTTAACCACGCCACATTTGTCATTATGGAGAAATTAGCATTGAATGTAACACTGCTAACTAAAGACTTTATTCCTATTACCCTCATTTTCACGGTTGTCTTTTTGGGTTCCAGAATGCAATCCCAGACACTTTGTTTCATCTAGTCCTGTCTCCTTGGCGTCCTCCTCTGTCTTTCCTTGCTTATTATCACCTTGACACTCTTGAAGAGTCCTGGCCAGCTGTCCTTGAGGCTGGCTCTGTTTGGATTTTCAGATGCTTTCTCATAACTAGACTGGGATTATAGATTTGAAGCAAGGACACCACAGAGGCGAAGGGGTCTTTCTCAGCGTATCGCATCAGGAGATGAGAAGAGCCACAGGGCTTAGTATCAATCATGTTAAACTTGACCTTGTGTTTAAGATGGTGTTGGCCTGGTGTCTCCTTCCTACGATTCCTGCTTTTCTCTTTGCACTCTGATTGGAAACAAGTTAGGTGGTTCAGCACACAGGAGGACAGGTGTGGATTGAGATCCGCCTCCTGAAGGAAGAAGGATTACAGAATTGGGGGTCATTTGTTGAAATCACCATAGTAATTAAAATACATATATTTGGGGAAATACTCTGAGACTGAAAATATCCGATTTTGCCATAGGAGTTTTTCCCACTAATCTTAGCATTCATCACTGGATCTTACCTGCAGTGATTTATTATTGCAATGGGGAAAAGGGAATTTTTAAGCAAAGCAAACACAAATAAAAAGAAAAGAGGCAGGAAGAGAAGAAAGCTGCACATTGCTACAGTCAGACTCTGCTGTAGGTGGGTCAGGACGTGTGACGTAAGGGGCCACAGGGTCCCCCAAGCCCTCCCTGCCAGTGTTCCCCAAGCCACCTCCCAAACAAACCACTCACTCACACATCCTTGTTTTCTGGATTTCTTTTGGAGAAAGACCAGTTCAAATGGGCTTTTGTCTATGGCCTCTTTGGTCAGGAAGTTTGGTCTAAGAAGGGAACTTAAGACATGACCTTGACTTTTAGCTGTGGCTTTGAAACATGTGTTCCGATTTAAACGGAGCACAACACTGTCAGGCTCCTAGTTTACATTTCTTGCCTGTGAGGGGAGAGATTGCCACAGATGTCTCCAGGCCCCTTCCTGAGTCTTCCTTCTGAGGGTTCAAGCTTTCCAAGGCCTTCCTTTCTCTAGTGTATGTGATGGGCTGCAGGAACTGATTTCATTTCTTTTATGGGCTTCGGAGTGCTTTCTGCCTGCCACATCACCTTTGCAGAACAAGCCTCTCAGTTGAATATTTTCAGGGAAGTGTGGATGCTCTGTTTTCTGACAGCGCTCATCTTTGACGCTGGGTGTAAACACAGAATTCTGAGGAAAGCTGGCAGTACTTTCTCTACCATCCTTGCCTTTCTTCGACCCTCTCCCCACACGAACTTTTCTGTTCTCTTCGTGGAAGAGAGTAATCCTGAGCTTGAACCCTCTGACCTTTTTTCCCCTGACTGAATATAATAATAGGGACCTTTTTCGGGGGACTCTTAGTACCTGCCAGGCACTATGCCAGACATTTGCCATACACTATTTTGATACTTTCTTTAACAAGTTTATGAGTAAGGAGCTATTATTATTTTAACCTGAGGAAGTTTAAGATTGGGGGAGATTATGTACAAAGTCAGGTGACCCTCATTGGTGAAGCCAGGGTGTAAACTGAGACTTGCCCGAATCGAAATCCTGTGTTTTACTCATTGTCTCCTCTTCTGCGTGATGATATTCACTAGGTATAACCATAAAGCTCGCTGTGTTCTTCAAAATATTATTCCTAAGAACTGTGTGTGTGGAAAGTGGCAGAGAAATGACTCAGTAGCACCTAGGGAAAACACATATGGATTTTATTGGACAATAAACTGAGTCAAGTAAACGTGTCCACCTTGGCAATTCAGCTTGATGGATGGCAGGGTGTGCTGATATAAATCAGAGGAATGGGGAAACTGCACATCTGGGGAACCCACCCATAGGAGTTTATTTTAATTTGTAAAACAAAGTTACTGCAATATAAATTTGGGGAAAAAATCGGCTGCAATGTCAAAAACTGTGTTCAAAACAACTTTTTTTGTTTCAACTTAGATTTCATCACTCTAAGTGTCTCATAGGGCTATTCTCATCTGATTAGTCATATCTTGGAAGCTGTGTTCAGCTGTGGTATTATTTTTAAGAAAAACACCATCAGAATTGTGTCCAGGGAAGATTAACAGGGTTGTGTAAAGGTTCAAAACTGTATACCACAATTCTGAAAATAGCTGGGAAGATTTAGCCTGGAGGAGAGAAGACTTGGGATCCCGGCGGGGATTACTGCTTCAAATCCTGTCTTTCTCAGGAGGAGGTGGAGGTTACATTTGTCCTGTGTGGCCTTAGGACAAAGGCGGCAATGGAGAGAAGCTACCTGGCAGCTGGGTTTTAAAAAGACACAATTGTAACAAAAGTGTTCATCAATGGAAGAGGGTATTTTAAGAGATGTGTGTGCTCCACCACGCCTGTGTTAGTCAGGAGACATTTTATATCTATCTATCTATCTATCTATCTATCTGTATAAGTATATATATAAATGTACACACACATACAAACACATATATATATATATATATACACATATATACAAATATATATGTATATTTGCAAGTGATATAAATCCAGCTCAAAGTAGCTAAAGGATAAACTCTTTAATCCCTAAAAAAGAAACAAACAAAAGACAAAACGAAGCAAAAAACAAACCCTGAAGTTTCTAAGGCTAACTTTAGTAAAGAAAGGGTTAGATCAAAATGTTCACACAAAGTCATCAGAAATATATCCTGGTGGAGCAGTGGTTTGGTCAGCTGCGTCCACCCTAAGCGCAGTCCATATACATCAAAGGACCTGGGTTTGCGTCCCAGGCCAGCGGGAATAACCCAGTACAACTAAATAAAAATAAATGCTTCCTCCTTTTTCTTCCTGCCTGCTTGCCTGTTTGCCTTTATTCCTGCCTGCACTTTTCCTTAATAACAACAAAAAAAGAATATATTTCCACTTTTTCACTCTAGTTTTCTCTAAGTAGGTTTCATTCTCTCCCCAGGTCATGATAGTTTCATTTGATATTTCAGAGTGATCTTCAGGAAGTAAAAAGAATGCTTATTTTTAGCTCAAGTGTCTGAACAAAGTTAAAATTTGCTTAAGTGTCTACAGTTATATTAATTTTCTATTGACATTGGAACAAATTATTATTTTTTTTGAAAGGAGCAAGGAAAAAGTTTAATTCCCTAACGTTCATATAAAATAAAGTCTTGTCAGAATAAATAAAAGTCAAACTTGTAGTATAAGGATTAAGAAATTGAATTAGAAATAATACTCAAATTAAGAGAAAGCAAAAGCAGTAGGAAGCAGTGTTTCTAGATATTCCTGCTTTATTATAGTATCAGTAGAAAAATGCCACCCAGGTCTACAAGTTAATTGAAAAATAGGATATTTCAGGGATAGGAGGAGTGCTAGTTTTTTAATCATTTAATTCAAACAGTTCAGTGATCTAATTTATCCTGATCAATGTTAGCACATAGAAATTTTTACTGTAGATATATCAATATATCTAAATCAATATCTATGTCTATAGCTATATTTCTCTCTATGTATCTTTCCCAGTCATTAACATGTTGAAGATTTTAATTGCGTTAACATAGATTCTTAAAATACCACTTCACTAAGCATCGATTCATAGCAGCAGACAAGTTTTCTCTTCAGGTAACACTGGTGAGCTAGTATAAGACCAATGGGTACCTTATAAATTCTTATCGGTCAGTGTGCTCTGGTGGAGTAGTGGTTAGATCAGTTACCTCTTCTCGGTTCTCTCTCCCATCCAGCTAGTAAAGATTTGGAGAGTCTTGAGAAATGACCAACAAGAGAAATGTATTCTCTGGCCCAAGAGGGGAAAAAGAGTTAATCCTCTAAAATACTTCCTCACTCTGGGTACAAGGACTAAATTATATGCCTTTTACAAAGAAAGGGATGATGTTTAGGTCTCTGACATCCTTAGACTTCTGAAAAAGGGCCAGAGCATTGCAGGAACCAGAAATCCTGCCTGCTTTTGGTTTGGACTATAGCTGTCACAGTGCAGAAGGGTGGGGATTGAATGTGTCCCTCTTCTTCATCCTTGTCTCACCTTCGCCTCCATATTGTCTGACTAGTTCCCATAGTTCTCTAGGGACATGTTTTGGAGACAGCCCAGCCACCATTGATTTCTAGTCTTTGGTTGCAAATCCCGTTGTCCTCTGTCATCTCACCAGCTATGCAGTTCTGTTGGTTCCTAAAATGCCGCACAACTGAACTTTGATTTAAGCGTTTTGAGGGAACAGCCAAGCATGGATGACATGACCACCCATGTAGTAGCCTAACAACACAGATTTATTATCTTGCTATTCTTTAGTTCATAAATTCAAAACCATTCATACTGGGCTCAAATCATGTTGTTGGTGACAGGACAGAGCTCCTTCTGGGGCCTGCAGAGAATCTGCTTTCTTATCCTGGTAGAGGCTGCCCACATTCCTTGGCTTGCAGCCATTGTCTTCTATCCACGAAGCCAACAAAAGTGAGTAGAATTCTTCTGGGACTACATCACTGTGACCTCCCCTTCTACCTCCTCCTTCCATTTATAGGGAACACTGTGATTATACTGGGCCCTTCTGTGTAATCAAGGACACTCTCCCATTGAAAGTCAACAGATAAGCAGTCTTAATTCCACCTGTAACTTTAATTCTCCCTTGCCGTATACACAGCATAGTCTCACAGGTGCTGGAGATAAAGACATGGGCATATTTGGGGCATTATTCTGACTACCACAAAAATTAAAAAGCCACTGCGATACGCCAGCTGGTCATCTCTGGGTGCATTGTCACCCCTGGACCCAATCCTGGGCAACCTGAGCCAGACCCCATAGACGGACAGTGTTGAGGGCAATATCATTTAGTATCCCAAAGGAAAATCTAATGCAAAAGAAGAGAGATGCTGAGTTTAAAAAATATACTGCAACAGGGGCAGGGCTGTTGAGTATTAGGTAGGGCACGAATTAGTGATTGTAAAGATTTCTTTTTATATTCAGATATTTGAAAGCCATATCTTACGGCTTTGTCTAATCATAGAGAAAATTGATAGTTGCTCCCTTCTAATGACATCAATTCTATGCTCTATTCCTAGATGAGGCCCTGGGCATCCCTAAAAATTTATTATCTCAAAATTGTTATTTGTTAAGTAATCAAATCTATTAAACTTCTTAAATTAAAATTTGTTAGCTGATTTGTGTGATTCTCGGTCTTGTAGATGATGGAATCAGCTAGTTATGGGAAACATTTTAGGAGAAGAGATGTGGTATTATTTACTTTTTTAGAGTTTAGAATCCAAAGTGTTCAAGCAGGAGGCTTGGCCACCAGATAATACTGATCAAAAGGAGTGTTGCTATACTATTCTTCAAGAAGTAAAGAAAGAATACTATCTTCTTATCTGAGAAGGTAAATTTCAGGGCATTTCCTGAAAGGCTCCACAAGTCTTCAGCAAATTAATTCCAAAGGGTTAAAGTTCTCTAGAGGAGCAATAGTAAACAAAACAAAAACCCCCCTTTGTTTCCAAACCTGGCTTTAAGAAAAGCAAAAAATCTGAGGCCACCCATAACTGCACATTTCCCTCCTTACCTGCTGCTAGCTGAAATTGGATGGGGCCATGGAATAGAATCAATTGTGCCCTACCCAGTTGCCTTGAGTGCTCTATTTCAGTTAAATGCACACTTTTGGGCTAAAGACGGTAGAGAGAGAGGAAGCAGAGGGAAGACTAAGAAGAGAGTAATTTTTGAGACATTTTTGGAGAAGTGATGTGGTATTATTTTTAATGACCTTGGTGTCCAGTGTTCATGCAGGAAACTAGGCTGCGTGCTTATTGAGGAAGCCTTCACTGATACAGACAACTACCCAACAGCTCAGGCATATCCATGACACTGGAATAGGGTCTTCCCGTCCCCACCCCCAAAGTGCTTGGAGGCTCCTAAGGTCTTCTGAGCCCCAGTCAGGTTGAACAGATCAGCTGCCCCAGAAATGCCCAAAGTGTTGTGTGGCTGTAAGGTGCTGTCCCAGGTGCTGATTAAGCCGGGATGTTTTTTGTTGGTGGTGTTAAAGAATTCATTCAGTTTTAACTTGTTTTGGTTTCTATTGAGGACCCAAGACCCACCTCTAATTGTGTCTACATGACTGAATGAGAAAGTTAGGACTCCTCCTCCCCAATAATATGCCTTTTTCTATAACATAAACCTTATGAAAGCAGACCTGGTTGTGTTCAGTGATCTGCGGTGCCTAGAGTGTCATCTGATGTGTCCTGGACACTTGTTAGATCTGGGCCAGAGACTCAGCAGTCATATTGTTCTTGTTTCTCATGAATGCACTGGAATAATGCTTAAGTACATAGACACAGACATGCGCACGAGTAGTAACGAGCGCTGTAGCCTATTTCTGTAGTGCGCTGTGTAATGTGAGGGATGCATACTTTCGAATTCCATCCTCCCCATCAGTTTCAGCTGTGTGCTATTTATCTCTGTGTTTGTGTCTAGCTCCATATCTGGGAGGCACGTGGTGTATGCCCATTCTTTCCTGTTGAAAATAAGTTAATTTTACAGAAGAAAAAAAAATCAAAGTTTAGAGAGAAAAAGATGGCCCAAGGTCATACAACTAGTCAGTGCTGAAAACTGACATTTCCTCTGTCCCCCCCTGCGGAGTATCGCCCTCCAGATCTTTCCTTTCTTCCACTGTGGTGAGTGAATTTAAACACTGCCTCAAGAAATCACAACTGCTGGCTTATTTTTTACTCTCTTTCACAACACTGGTGTTTTTCTGACATCACAATCTTTGTTGGTGTGTGTGTGTGTATTTGTGTGTACGGTTTCTGACAAGTTAGAGAGGAATTAATTTATGTTTATATCAAGAGGGGAAGAAATGAAACCACATTGATTCAGATCTCCCCTCAGTCTTGCAATGTGTTTACCAAGAGTTTGAGTGGAATGTTGAGATGTTTGTCCACAGAGACGAGCAGTAATTCTCGATTCTCTTAATTAATAATAATCCTCTCACCCTCTGATCACAGAGGGGCTTGCTCCAAGCTCATCACATTGAAGGCGACTGGTGCCAAATCGCTGCCAGCTTGCCGCTCTGCATTCAGGAAGAGGCACATGGCTTCAAGCCAGACGTGAAGTCAAGCTATCCCTGACCCCCTTGCCCCAAAGCCATGCAGATTCCAAAACTCTACCGTAGGGTTAATGGGTATGATAAGAGGAGCCAGTGAGAGAAAGAAAGAAAGGAAGGTAGGCCAACAGAAAGGGAAGAGAAGGGAGTAGAAGAGGATACGAGATAAGAGGTGAAGAGTTTTCAATGAGCATCTGCTGTGCACCTCATCCTGTGAAAGTCACTTTGACCTTTGTCACTTCAGTCATTTGCATCTGACGTATGTACTGAAAGCAGACCTGAATGAGTGGATTCTCTTAATCTTTCCAACCATCTAGAATTGAGCACATGCATTTTGCATGTGGACAAACAGCTATAGAGAACTGAAGCACGGGGCCGTTAAAATGAGGGGTCTTGAGGACAAGTGGCTCCATTGATCCTTTGCACTCCGAAAGGTCCTGGGAAGAGGGAAGGACTGAAAAAGAAAATGTTCTTCACTAGTCGTCATACTAATATTTGTGTAGGAACTAGTTTTATTATCTTCAATTTATATTTGTGAAGACAGAGGGTTGGAAATGTGAACTGTCTTGTCCAAAGCTGCACATCCATCCATGCATTTTACTCTTTTTGAATGTCTAAGCAGAAAGTGCAGGAGACATGCCCTGCCTTTCAAGGGTCAGTTTGTTTGTTGTGTGTCTGCGGCCAGTGTCTTCCGAACTAAAGAATGGGTATGGATCTGGGTGTGGTGGAGAACAGAAGGTGCTCCAGGCAGACGACAGCATAACCCATGCAGACACACACAGAGGCTTCGAGATGAGAGGGCAGCGAGCGTTTTTGGGAGTGGAAGTGGTTTGCTGTGACTGATGCAGATTATGCTGGGGGAAGTTTGGTGGGTGGTAAGGCCAGAGACATCTGATGCAAGAGACTTGGCTTGCAGCCTACAGGCTACACACAAACAGCAGGTCTTTCTAAGGCAACTTTTGAAGTAAGGGTACAAAGTAGCGGAGCAGGGGTGTAAGCTCTGGTCTTTGCTGGTCCGGGTGAATTCCTGCCAGCACAGTGTAGCTGCCTCCCGCTGCTGTGAGCTGTAGTGCAGACAATGACCAAGCAGGTGCATCCACATCAGCAGGAAAAGGGAACAAATGAGTAACCCAGTTTGAGTCTGAGTTGTGTGTGAGAGGCTGAGCTGCGTGGTAACAATTTGGAACATTAAATTGAAATTGGGTCTGATTGGCTGGAAAACACTTGGCCTACATTAATGCTGGAGGAGCCTCTCTGGGTCTGATTAAGCTGCAAATTTTGCTGGGCCCTCTCCTGGTAATCCATCATTATTCATGTCAGCATCGGGCCTGTCAGCCTCCTTCCAACACCAAAATTAATGAATTGAACTCCATGACCCGTGTGTTGGCTGGGATGAGACTCAAAGTCAGCACAAGGCCAGGGTGCTGGGCCACAGTATTTCCTTCCATCTTCCCTCCAAGAAGAGGCAAAGCCACTCCCCATTCTGCCTCTGACCATCCTCAGCGGCTGAATGAGCAGCATGAGATGCATCAGGCATGACAACTCAGGAGTAAGGCGACAAGGAGTACCTAGAAAGTGAGAACTGGAATAGGCCCTGGAGATGGAGTTCAGCCGTATCCCAGTTGCATTGTTGGGCAAATGAGAATGGCCTGTTACTCACAGCAAGCAAAGACCAAGGCGTGGACTGAAGCAAATCTCTCCTCTTCTCTGACTTCCTGTGCGCTCTCAGACCCAGCCTCCTCACAACTGCTTTTCTGCTGCTTCTTTCTCCTATTTTCTGAGCATGTAGGGAGCCAGGCATATCATTTATGGGCTTGCCAGTGGAACCAAATTTTTCTCTTTTCTCTTATTTTCCTCTGTGTCCTCTGAGTCTGCCATCAAAGCCATCATTTTCTGTGGTGGCTGCTGTCATAGGGAGAAAAAAAAAATGAGAAGAACACATTGCATTGTGTTCAGACCTAGAAGAAACATAGGGGTCACCTTCAATTCCATACACAGCCTCCCGGTCAGATAGTTCCCCTCAGCTGGCATGGCTCGAGTGCCAGGGAGCTCACTGCTTCCCCAGGTGTTCTGTTTTGGGGCAGTTTTGCCTGTGGAGAAAGCCTTGAAATGGTGACAATGGTGAGCCTATTCAGTTTCCACCCTCTGGCCACAGTTCTGCCACCTTGAGCAGTGAAGCATGCTCCTGCTTTCCCCTCATGTTGGAGTCCTTTGGCTCCTTTGAGGTAGTTTTCATGCCCTGCACATCAATGGCGCTTCTCTCAACTCCAGTTTTGGATCCATTCGTAAGGTGTGAATCAAGCATGGCATTTTCTACAGCAAAATAGAATGAAATGGAATGGCATAGAATAGAGACTATCTGGAAAGATTGTAGGAAGAAGGGAGCTTGCTTTTGAAATTTTGCTGAGACAGAGAGAGAGAGAGAGAGAGAGATAGAGAGAGAGAGAGAGAGAGAGAGAGAGATGCACACAGAGACACAGTTTCTTGATGGCTATGAATAATATTGCAGTGAACACAAGAGCGAAGACATCTCTTCAAAGACAGTGGTTTCATTTCCTTTGGACCTATACCCAGAAGTGGAAGCTTTCCTACTAACAGTGTGACAAGTTCTTAAACGTGCACAATGTTATTTGTCAATGATATTTCAATAAAAGATGAAAAACTCATTGTTTTTTCACCACGAGCGGTGGGATATTGTTCGCAATCCTTACCCCCGCTTTTGTTTAGGCTACACTTTTGTCGAAATGGGCACCATTCCATCTTGTAACTCTTTGTGCTGCCAACAACCACTTGACCTCTCTGAACCCCTCAGTCTCCTCGTTTCTTAAATGCAGAGAAAGTGACATGTGTCCTCTTTCCTTCACAGCATTTTTGTGAGGATCAGATGTGATGCTGGTTGTGAATTTAATTCAGAAAGCAAAAGGGTCTGTGTTATAATCGAAGTGGTGGATGGTAGTAAGTCGGTGCGGGGAGGAGTAGTCCTCTTCCTTCCTTGCTCCTTTTTCCCTTTTGTCCTCTTTTTATGCTAACTTATCACGGTCTAGATTTCCCATGATTATATCTTTAAGTTAAGGGACATCGTGATATAATGCGGTCATCTCTGATTTTGTGAACATATGTTAGGTCAAATCCAACTTCTTCCACTTATTGAGTATGTGATCTTGAGAAGTCTATTTGTTAAAAATTTTTATTGAGGTCCCTTTGATTTATAACTGTAAATTTTATTTTTATTGTATGTATTTAACTTTGATTTACAGAACCATATAAGTTGAGACCTGCAGGTTCACTCTTCATCAAATATCTGATAACACAGCTACATGAAATTTCTAGTAGTCCTCCACCACTGCCCATTGGGCTGCCATTACTTTTTGTTCCCACCCGCTCTTCCTCTCAGGCAACCTCCGTTTGTTGTGTCTGAAGATTAGTTTTTGTTTTGTCCGTTCGTTTTTTTTGTTTCTTTACATCCCATCTCCAAGTGAGATTATTTGGTATTTTGACAAGTCTTTTAACTTCTTGAGGTATCAGTCGCTCTACATTTAAGATGGAAATCTCAGGACCTAGTTAGTGGTAAGATTTCATTGTTGAGCGAATTACCTAGCACATAGTAGAACTTAGCAGGTGGGAGTCCATTTATACTCTCATCCCTTCCACTCCCACCCTCAGAAGGACTCCTGTCCTCATAGATAGAAGTCAATCTTTTCGGTCAGAATTGGGCTGAGATCAGATGCACTGACAGAGAAGGGAGATGCACCCTATCTGAGAGGATTTCTTGGAAATGAGTTTCTCGCTAATGCCCTTCTGGAATAGGGACATTTTTGTGGCTTGTGCCAGCAGCAGATGCTTTAAGATTCCAGCAGTCAAAATCTGTGCTGCCTTACTTTCATAGTGGCCTCTGTACAAGGAAAGAGGAACCGGTTCCCTGAGGCATGAGAAGACAACAGGAGTTGTGTACAAGTTTACCTCAAGTCCTGCAACCTGGAACCTAAGTCTCTCTTTCTCCGTCATCAAATGGAGACATGGCCACCTCTGCCTGCTTAGCTCACAGGCCTGATGTGGGCATCAAGAGAAACTGAGGAGGCAATGGTTTGTGCGCAGTCTAAATGGGAGGGTTTTGTTTGTGTGGACATCAGTTGGATTCATGTTTTTTTTCCTGTGAAGATGATCTTCTCTAGATGTCTACTTGTCAAGAAGTCATTTTCCAGTCCTCAGGTGTGCCTTTTCCACATCCTGACGGGATTTTAGTCCCTGGCAGGGGTCTGTCAACCTTGTCCTTGAGTGAAGAACTTTCCTGGAGGCCCCTAGTCAGCCGAGCTCTAGAGGGAGCTAAGTCATCTTCTTCCCCGCTCTCCTTTCCCCACATTCTTTCTAAGAGGCTTTGAAATTCTCTCGCTTAGGTGATGGGGAGATAATCACCGTTCTCTCACATTTGATGCTCCAGTCAAATATGTTTCGTCTATGTTCTCCCAACATGCCTTGCACCCTGAGCCTGCATTCTGTGTTTTGTTCGCACTATTCTGTTTTTTGAGCGACAGTGGAAAGGCTCTCCTTCACCTCTGTAGTTAGATTTATCTCAGCAACACTTCCTCTGTGATCCTTTCTCAGGTTGTCAGGCTACAAGTATTTATCCTGCCTGGGTTGAAATCCCAGCTCTGCTGTGTACGCTGTAAGACTGAGGCTGCTTCTGAGCCTGCATTCTTCCTCTGTGAAGTGGGTCTATCACCACACAGTGGGGATTTAATGTGATGCTCTGTAAAGGGATTTTGTACATGGTGGACATTTGATTTAGCTGAGTCACCTTGTTTCCTGTCACATCTTTAGTCCTAGACGTGACAGTCTTGTGACTGTCTAATAAGCACACACACATTGAATGAATCAAAAACTGAAAAGAGTCTTTCTCTGAATTCACATTCTCTGGCAGCCTGAAGGGGGCTCTGTATAATGACTATGGTCTTTATAGTCTTCACCAGTGTCCAGATTCTAGAAAAGTAGAAATAACAAAAGTTCTGGGTTCCCACCTTCTTCAGCCAGCATCGCTCCAAGTATTTGTTTAATAGTGATGAAGATAATCATGTTAGCTAGAAAGTTTCTCATCTATTAATAACTGGAAAACAGCTTCTAGATCTCATTCCTTTTTGAGAGCAATCAAAACCATTTAATGGATCATACAATATCGAGTGGCTCTTACAAGACAGATTTTTACGAGAAATAGAAGAGAATATAAAGGGATAGAGTGGAACGAGATAGAAAACAATAGGGCAGAATTAAATGGAAGGGGACAACATAGGATGGCAGAGAATGGAAAAGAATAGAAAATGACAGACAAGACTATCAAAGGACAGGATAGAATGGAATAAATGGAAAGGAGTGGAATAAAATAGAATAGAGCAGAGTCTTTGGGCAGAGACGAGTTATAGTAAAGACAGGTATTGTATTTGTGTGCGAAACTTTCAGATTAGCTGTGTGCAGCAGTATATATATATATATATATATATATATACACATATCTACACACATATATACATATATACATATATACCTATGTATAGGCGTATGCATTTATTATTGTAGGCTTCAGTCCTTCTTTTGTTTCTTTGTTGTTTGCTTGTTCATTAAGCCAACGCTCAACCTGTGACCAGGAATCACAACCAATTCCCTTCTGGGGCTCCCCCTCCTCTAAGCTTGGACCTGGCCTTTTGAGACACCTGAGATCTGGTGGTCAAATCAAAAATCTTCACAAGCATTTTTAAGAGAAATACTTCAAATACCTCCTGAGCGAGCAAACCCTGAGCTTTGCTCCATGGAGCAGCAGAAAGAAATAGCAGCGACACGCTTAGTGGATTTAAGGGAATCTATCAATAATAGAAATAAGTGCTTCTTAAAGGTATTGATCACTGCTTAAGTGTTTAGAACAGGGTCGGGCACATAATAGATGCTCACTAAATGATAGTCTTCATCATCATTACCCCACCTCCTCCAATGCTGCCATTTATCTTGTGCTAAGCGCTTCAGCACCTCATGGATTCTGCACACCATCCTTCCAGGAGAACGACTCATGCCTCTGCTCCACAGATGGGCATATCCGGGGCTCACAGTGATTTGCCTGAGGCACAGGTCACTGTATCAGCAGAGTTGCATCGGAACCCTTGCCCCCATGCTCTCTCGCGTTGTCAAGATTTCCCTGCTTTCTCAGCAGTTCCGAAGCCGCTCCGGGCAGGTGAGGACAGGCCCCGCAGTGGGGGCTCAGAGAGGCTTCCTGACGCTGGTGATTGATGGAGATAACGCCTCTGGGAGTGTGGCCGGCTGGACTTGCTGGGCAGAACGCACAGTAGCAGATCAGGCAGCTGCATTTCTGTGGCTGGTTTCCACGAACATGAGTTCAGCCTTTGTTTAGGACAGGAGGGTGGCAGGGGAGATGTCCGTCATTCCCTGGCTGCCCCTCCCTGGCTGCTGTGGCAGGGACTCGGATGCTCTGCTCAGAAGGACAGAGGCAGCCTGCGACCGTGGTTGGACCTCTCAGGCTCCCATTTTCTTCTATTAAATGGAGCAGGTAATGGCCACTCATTTTAAAGATGTGATAAGAATAAAAATGTTGGTGAGAATGTAAATTAGTGCAATATTTTTGGAAAACGGTATAGAGCTTCCAAAAAAAAAAAAAAAAAATGGACCCACCATTTGATCCAGCAATCCCGCTTCCAGGCGTAGACCCAGGGAACACGAACGAATTGATCTGAAAAAATAATCTGCACCTCCATATTCATAGCAGCGCTGTTCACAAGAGCCAAGACATGGAGACAGCCCAAATGCCCGTCATCAGATGATAGAGAAAGAAGAGATGGTCTAGATACTCAATGGAATTCTTTTCAGCTGTTAAAAAAAGATGAAATTCTGCCCTTTTTGGCAAGCTGGATGGAAATTGAAGGTGATCGTGTTAAACTAAATAAGCCAAAAAAAAAAAAAAAAAAGTACTGGATGGCTTCACTCATATGTAGAATATAAAGAAACAAAACCAGTAAATGAAACTCTCAATAGAAGTCACAGGACGCTGGATTCTGGCTGCCCAGGCGGCGGGAGGAATGGAACGAAGGAGCGAAGATGGCATGGTGGTAAAAGCCAAAAGAGCTCTGGTGGTGGGTGTGCTGTGAAATACACACAGGCTGGGGTGCAAATTTAATATCCCCCAAATCAGGGCAATGTGAGTAAAGAAATAATAAAATGATCAAACATATATCAAAACAATGAAAACAAAGGGAGGGGTGTGGAGACTTGATGTCACTGGCCCTTGCCAAGTGGGGGTGCGCTCCCCTTTGGTGGCATTGCCCAGCTGGGTTGAAGACCAAGATTCCTGCTCTGCCACCTCTTTCTCTAGCCCTGGGGAAGCTCCCAGCAGAAAGGAGACATCAGATGATGGCGACAGAAAGGTCTTTGGGACTAATCCCAAGCGTGGAGTTCCGATTCCACAGGGCATTCCAAAGGGCCTTGTTATTCTTGGCCACCCTCCCTGCCTGTCCCCACCTCATTGCTGGGGAGAAACTGCACCTGGCAGAACAGATGGGCATGGGGACCAACATGACCCTCTGAACAAATAGACCAGGCATGGTGAGTCAGTCAGTCTCATCAAGGGTCCCCTCTCTGTGTGCCCAGGATTGCCCTCTGGGACTGCAAGTCTGCCTGTCAGTCTTGTCAAGGGCGCTGGCGTCTGTCCATGGCCACCCAGAATGCAGGCAGGAAACTGGACTCTGCACGATTGCTTTAAACAATTGTAATTCTTGTCAAAACTTGCTGTTGCATTTCTGTTCCCATTTCACTGAGGAAGATGCAGTGATACAGATGAAGGGACTTGTCTATTAAATAATAGTAGCAACAGCAGACAATCGTAGCTTGCACTAACTGAGACCAGGCACCATTCAAAGAGCTTCAAGGCACACTCGTGATGCTGGGATTCAGGCCAGGGCTGCCTGACTTCAGTGCATAATTTCTGTGGAAGTAGGAGGCTGCACAGGGCCAGGAGAGAGCCGGGGTCAAACCTGAACATGGGTTTCCATTCGCACTGCTCCCACCTCACAGGCTGCCTCGGCTCTGGTAAATTCCTAAACGTCTCTGAGCTTGACAAATGGGAGTGATGACAACTGCCTCGTAGAGCTACTGATTAAATGGTACAAGACATATCTAGTCCCTACAAATACAAAACACTCAAACAACATAATGATAATTTGATTTTTTTAATGGTCTCGTTCAAGAGCATAGACAGGAAACCCTGGGCTGTCCTGCTGCCTGTTCTGTCCTGGGCGGTGGTGCTGTGTCTGGCACGTTGAGGGCTCCATGCAAAGCTCTTCTTTTGCAAAGACGCAGAGAGGATGCAATTTTATCAGAGGTTGTTCTAGAAAAATTGGCAGACTATTATAGCCACTTTTATGCATGACCTTCAGAGATGGGAACAGCTCTGCCATCTCAAAATTGTGCCCTCTCCTCTCTGACCTCTGAGGGGAATCCCATGTCTTGGACTGATGAGCTCTGTGAGGATCCAGGCCTTTAGAGTCATTCCTCTCCATCCCTCTTAGTACTCCCTGTTCTGATTTTCCAGTTGTATTTTTTCTCTGATTCTTCCTCCATACTGTTACCAGCATGGGCTTTCTAAAGAAAAAAATTGTGTTCTCTTGCCAATCAGCAGTAACTAAAAGAACAAAAACTCTCCATCAGTCATAAGAGTGTAATATAGGTTGAGTATCAGCAAGGATTATTAGCTAGCTTGAATTCCATCCATCCATCCCTCCATCCCTCCCTCCCTCCCTCCATCCATTCATCCTTCTGTCTATCCATTCATCCATCCCTCCATCCCTCCATTCATCCATCCATCCCTCTCACCCTCCATCCCTCCATCCTTCTATCCATTCTTTCCACCCTCCATCTATTCATCCTTCTACCCATCCATCCATCCATCCATCCATCCCTCTCACCCTCCATCCCTCCATCCTTCTATCCATTCTTTCCACCCTCCATCTATTCATCCTTCTACCCATCCATCCATCCATCCATCCATCCCTCCCTCCCTCCCTCCCTCCCTCCCTCCCTCCATTTATTAATTTCATTCCTTGTACCGATATACTGAATGAATTATCCTCATGGAGCATCATTTGAGTCAGAGAGAAGAGGGAACATTGGATACATTTGCATTATGCCATCAGACTGTCATAAGTGCCATGAGGCAAAGCTGAGTAAGGTAATGGACTAGAGAATGACAAGTGGTGCCGTTTTAAATAAGATGACCAGAAAGCACTTAACGAATAAAATTGCACTTGCTTGGAGTTATGAATGAGGCAAGAGAGGAGCAAGCCACGCTGATACCCAGGGAGGGGAGATTTCCAGGTGGGACCTGGGTGGACATTCTACCTACATCACTTTCCACGTGCGACTTCGGGTAAGTCATTTCTTCTCTGTTCTCAGTGGCTCCTCTGTAGGACGAGGTGCTGCAACTGTCCTGACTTCTTTACTTACCTAGGGGATCCGCCCACTGCGTATTTCTGACCCAGGAGTACTCCGGCCACAGGGAAACATTGTAGCTTCCTTTTTCCTTCTCCTCCCTCAATCTGGATTGTGCTCTGCCTCCCTTCATCTTGTCTCCACCAGATAATTCCAGCTCAGTCTTCAGATAACAGCCTCTACGGTGCTACTTCCTAAAAGTCTTTGGTGACCCTCCCACCCAAGGCTGGCATCTGTGATCCTGACGCGCTCCTTCCTTTTGGTTTCCTCCACGCCTTGCACTGCCCGCAGGACCGACTGTGTCTGTGCTCAGGAATCATGGGCTTGAAGAGCCCCTCAGAGCCTGTGTTTGGCACACAGCAGGTGCCCCCTCTTTCTTCGATGAATGGATGAATAAATGATTGGTTCTCGTAGAAGTCAAGCTCCAATAATGATTAGCTTCTCTTCTCAAAAAGACAAAGGGGAATACTTGTTCTGTATCAACTGGAATGGATGAAAATGTCCTGCCCAAGGGAAAATGATGAGCAGTTTACCAAATCAAAGACTGCTTTGTGTGTATGCAAAGGTGATTGGTCCTTCTGCCTTCATTCTCTCACTTGATGGACAGTTACTTATGAGGGTCTAGTGGGGAAGAGCAGGAAGACCTTGGGGACCCAGAAACTTGTATTAAATAAGAGCAACCAGGTCGAGCCCTGGAGTCCGCTCAGGCTCAGCGTTCTCATTTCTAGCTTAATTCAGGCTTTGCCAGCTCGTGTGTGTGTGTGTGTGTGTGTGTGTGTGTGTGTGTGTGTGTGTGTGTATGGTATGTGGGTGGTGTGTGGGTGGGGGTGTATTTCAGAGGAAGCTGTCTGGTCCCACCTGAACTTAGAAGTCCCTGTGGGGGTAGCAGGCAGTGGAAAAGCCCCAAGGCTTTGAGAATACATCTGCCAGCCAGGGGGGCTGATGCATCCTCTTCCATCAAGCCGTGTTGGCACTGAGTGTGGGTGGTTAGTTGATTCTCCAAGGGAAGGGAGACAGGAGATGAGGAGGCAGTGGTATTCTCTCGGGAGAATATCACCTGGAGGGTCCTGAAGGCTGATGTCTCCACAGGCTGGGACGAGGAAAGCAGATGGGGCAGTGGAATGCATGTCAGCCTGGGAGCCCAGAGATCTGGATTCTCTTCTGACTCTGCCATCCTCTAGCAATGCAGCTTGAGAGAGCGCTTCCCCGATGTGGCTTTAGTCTCTCCATCTTTAAAAACAAAGTGTATATATATGTAATATATATACATAAATACACACACACATATATATACATACATACACACATACATATACACATATATTCACACATATACACATGTACATAACACATATACATATATACATATGCACATGCATACATGCAGGTAGACAGATAGCATAGTGGTTTTCAAATGATGGGAGGGATCTGTGGGAGCGTGCAGCTCTGTGGCTGAGCTTCGGAGCCGAGAGGGAAGGTGGCAGAGGGAGATCGAAGGAGCAGCACGTACTCTCCTAAAGAAACTTTCCTTTTATAGGTCTTGTGTATTGGATTTTCAGTATAAAATTTCACTTAAACAGAGAGTTCTGCTACCGAATGAAGTTTGAAAACCTCTGACCAAAATGATCTTAAATGGCTTCACAGTTTGGACAGCCTGTGAAAAGAGAATCGGAGTGAAAATAAAGCCTTCAATTTCCAGTGCTCAGTTGAGGGAAAGAAACTGCAAGAGGCAGATGTAGGATTAGACGGGACAGGAGGAGATGGCCATCATTCTCTGTGCCTCTGAAATCTCCCTCCTGGACTTGTCTTCCTCCTCCTGCTCCTCCCGCGCCCCCACCTATCCCAGCAGCTCTTTGAAGAAGTTGCTAGGACCTCACTGTTAAAAATTGCCATGTCATCACTTGATAAAGCTACTTGACTTGATAAAATCCTTTCTTTCTCTTAGAAACATGATTTACAGAAGTTGGACATGAGAGCACAGGCTGTACATTTCCACTGAAAAAATTTATTGGAAAGTAAGACTCATCACAGTTTGGAGACAGATGCCACCAGAGATTTTCTGGTTCAGCCTACTTATTGTGCACTTAGAGAAATGGAGGCCCGGAGAGGGAAGAGCTTTGCCCAATTCCACCATCAGTAGGGGGACGGCCCCATAGTCCAGCCATCGTGGTGCAGTCCTGGTGATGGGACACCACTGAGTGGTTCCACGAGGACGTGGGACTTGCTGACCTTGAATTTAAATGCAGGGCATTGCCATTATGTCTTGCATGTCTCCCTTTCTCCATGCTGCCTCTCTGGGATCCACACTCCTTGCTATCTTCCTGCCTCCTAGTTTCAGAAACTGCACAGGCCGTGCTGCTACTTCTAGAAAGGTGTAATCAGCACCGAGCATTTTCTTTCTTTTTTATGTTCAAGATCATTGGACAAAGGCTGAAGGGTCAGCCCAGTCATTGAACACACATCCATCCGTGTCTTCCCCTTGCTTGGAATTTCCCCTGGATCCCATTCCCTTCAAGATTAAGTCCTTGCTCCTTGCCCTCCCCTCTAAGGCTCCCTGAGACCCAAACCAGGCAGCTGCACCCCCCTTTGCCCTCTCAAGCTCACATTTAATGCCTGTACCACATATTATGGACTTCTTGCGTCTGAGATGCCGCCATGATGTTTTAACCAGAAAGGCTTTGTCCACACGATTTCTTCTACCTGCAGAAGCAGCTGCTTCAGCAGAGGATCTGTTGCCCATTCTTTACAACTGAACTCCAGCCTCTCAGCTTCTCTAAGAACCCAAGCTGGCATCCAGCTTCCCCGTCTGAATGGCATGACCATCCTCAGGGTGCTGAGGCTCTCTCAGGGTGATTTCTGTCGTAGCACAGTGCTCGGTGAGGTGAAGGCACCTCTCCTGGGGGGACTCCCAGGCCTGGCCTGCTGCCTGGAACATAACCGTGTCGGGTAAACAGACCTACGTGCCTCTTCCCCTGAATATACCTGCACCCCTCGGGCTTCGTTTCCTTGTCGGTGGGGAGCAGAGACGCATGCGGCCACTGAACATTGGACAGGGGTCTCTGAGAGGAACACATGAAGGTGTCTGTGCTAGAGTCTCGTCAGCCTTGCCTCACGTGAATAGAGGCGTTGTCCCTGTGAGCAGTCACGCATGTGGGCTGTCTTCTGAGCGCTCGCTGCACCCCAGGGCATCGTGCAGGTGCCTGAGATGGCTCAGGACAGGGGGCGACGTGGCCTCCGCCTGCTCCTCCACCTTCAGAAAGGAGGCTTTCTTTCCAGGAGGCCAGCGACCAGATCTCAGGGCCAGTCTTCTCGAGCTGTGGGTGGCTGCTGGCCCGTGACTGTGGTGCCCTGCTGCCCGTGGGGAGGGAGCTTCCACCCCTGGGCAAAAACACGTGTCTCCAAACAGAACCGACCCTCGGACACTTGCAACAGAGCTGACGTCACCAAATAGGGAATGGGACGGGGTCGGGGCTGGGGAGGCAAAGGGTGGCAGAGCCCACTGGACAGTCGGGAAGGACACTTGGTGATGTGGTGGAGGGCAGGGTGTGTTGACATCTGTCTGAGGAATGGGGGACCTACACATAGGAAGTTATTTTAATGTGTAGAATAATTGCTGCAAAAAAATTGTACAAAAAAGCACATGTCTCCTCACTCTACACAAGTCAGACACCCAGGTTCACTCCAAAACTGCATTTGGGACAGAGCATTCCAGGCCCACGACCCTCACAGGTGGCTTATCTAGCGTCTCCATCAGACAGGTTTAACAGGAGAGGAGTGGGAATAAGAATTTAGGGAGCATAAGGGAGAAGAAACTTAGTTCCTTCACTCACACTTGAAACTTTCTGAGGAAAGAAAGTAAGGAGATGCTATTTTGTACAAAGCTCATTTCAGTAGAGACTTCCTCTCTTCTTTGGCTAGAATGTTTTTAAAAATAAACATGGAGGGACAGAGTAGAAAGGTTTTCCCCAAATGTATGTATCAAAGCAGAGGCCGATGAAGGACCAGAGGCTGGGCCTGTCCAGCCCAGGACACGCGTCCCTGAACCTCCGAGCTCACTGCTTTGCTCTTCATTCACTGTTGACTTTGTGGGACTGTGGACCAGTCCCTTTCCCATCCCATCACCTCAGTTTCTTTCTTTTTCGTCATGGAGATTAATTGCTTTGTCCCTGAGGTTCTTTCCAGTTGGGAGCTGATAGGTATAGAACTGTAGACAGAGATAGAGAGATAAAGATAGATACAGATATCAGTGTTGGTGTTGATTCATTTCATAACATTATAACATTTTGAAGTTAAGCTTCCTCCTTTTCATCCATCCATTCACTCATATGTTGTTGATTATCTACTAAATATTAGGCACCTCTGTAGTATAATGATGTTCAAGACAGAATCCCTGCCCTCATAAGGCTTGAACTCTGGCAGAGTCCAGCAGATATTTTAGACGCAAGCAAAAGTAGAATAATCTTAAAATCTGGACAGGCAAGAAAATGAAAACCATTTCTTGTGATTCTTGTGAAAAATTGTGTTGTCAAAGTTATCATGTTTGTACCATGTGGACATTTTCATATCTCTTCTGTGCTCAAACAATGGCCCCTGGGGAAGTTAGCAAGATGAGAAAGAGTTTTCCCATGTGACTAATGAGAAAACAAAGGTCTAAAAGGATAGTCTTTTTTCTTGGATTCCTAGAGGTAATTAGTCATTTGCCGAAGAGTTGTGAATCTAAATCGTTAATTTTTGGGTCCAAGTTCAGGTGATGGGGCAGGAGGGAGACATGTCTTTAGTGGTCTCCCAAGCTTTGGGAAAATAAGTATAGGAGGGCTCTGTCTGCGTCTGTCAGCATTGGCAAGAGTCCTGCAGAATCACTGGACAGCCTCTGATCACAGTGAGGACTTGGCTGTAACTGGGGTTTGGGTGAATTCAAAGAGCCCAGCTCTGAGTGGGGCCTCTTCCTCCCTCTTGGCCTACAGGCCTTATCTCGTGATAGAGCTTATGCTGCCGACTACCTCCCATCCGGGTTGCGTGCCCATGAGACATGGCCCACTCCTGGAGCACGACGCCATGTGAGCCCCGCATCTTCCATGCCCGCCACATGCTGAGTGCTCAGTATTGTTTTCTGGGTGGTGTCAGGACACTGGCAAAGGATGGATAAGGGAAGGTGCTCCCAGTCCTAGGAACTATGTTAGGTGTTTTGCACAGCCTTTCCCTTGACCCTCCCATCACCCTGTGGTCTTATTATAGCAGAAGGAGTGTGGATCGAGAGTGGTCAACCACCTTCCCCCTCACTCAGCGGGCACAGACCAGCTGCCATCAGACCCATGTCTGTGATTTTCCTCAGCTTTTCCCATCCTCATCAGTGATAGTCTGTTTCGGCAGGTCTCTGTCCTTCAGCCAGGAGCACCACCTGCGATGGATGACAGAGACACCAGATGTCCTTGAAAAGCCTTAAGATAGGGAGGGAAGCCATTAATCCCTGCTTTTCTGTCTTTATCTCCACACATTTCTTATTACAAATGTCAATTAACATTGCTTTCTGAGAATCTCTTATTTATCTCTCCCTTTCTCAAACAATTTTTCTTTTGCCATTCTTCTCTCCAAGATTCTGAATGGGACTTCACTAGCTTTCTGTCAGGGTCTCCCATATTGCCTCTCTGCCTCTTTCCAGAATGTTCCTTCAACTGGGAAAGCTGACTTGGTCATTTTCCTCACCAGATAGAATCCATGTGCCTTCACCTCCTTCAGAAGCATCTTCAGGGGCAGTGGCTCCAGGTTCAGTGTCCACCATCCTCTGTCCCACAGCTCCCTGCTCTGCAGACATCCTGCCCCATGGCAATCATTTCTTTACCTGCCTAGGGACCTTCTCCCTGACCACCACGCTGCAAGGTCCCTGATGGAAGGCTCTGCTTTATTCCCCTTTGAACCCCAGTCTTTAGTTCAATACCATTCATATAGTAGATGCTCAGTAAATATTCAGTGAATTTAGTGAAGAAATGCATCAGACACCGCTCACAATCTATCCCTCTGTCCTCCTTCCATGAATTTAGAGATTAGAAGCTGGACTTTGGATATCCACTGTATGTTTGGAAAAGACTCAGCTGGAAGCTATCAAAGTAACACTTATAGGATTTTACAGTTAACAATTGTTTTCCACACATTAACTCTGTTTGAGTCTCACAACCACCTATGACCTTGCTGGAGGAGATTCCCCATCCATTGTGTGGAGGACACACTGAGAATCAGCGGAGTCACACAATTCATGAGCTGCATGCTAGGGTGGGCACCCTGCAGGATTTCTGCCCCCCTGGACTGTGGTTTCACCCCTAATGAAGGCACTATGTCTTAATTACAATGAATGAGGGGAGGAAATGCCAGAGTAATTACTGGTGACATGTTGAGCAAGTGCGAAGCTCTTGGAAGAATGGAAATGTGTGTTTCTTGTTCCTTCAAGGACTTTTTCATTACTCCTAATTCCTTACATTTGTATATCAGTTTAGCAGTTTGCAAAGTGATTTCTTTTTCTGGACCAGAATCCATTTGCCTCTTAATTCTATGGAAAGGGCAGAATAGAACTTCAGCAGATGCACTTTCATTTTGCCTCGTTTGTGCTGTGTACTACGTTCTGGCACCAAGGATTGCCCTGTGAGCAACCAGACATGAGCTTGGCCATCATGAAGCTTAGTGGTGAATGCACAAGTGTCTGCAGACATACAAGAGCAGAGGTTACCAGCCCTAGTAACCAGCAGCACAGAGGGCCCTGGGCAAGGGCTGGCTGGGGATTTTCCAGAAGGAACCAGTGACCTAAGGAAAAGGAAGACGTGAACTCAGCAAAAGGTGGTGGGAAAGCTTGTGCCGGATGGAGAGACTTCGTGCAAATACAATCAGGCAGAAGTAAGATGGGTCCAGGATTATTACACCACCCACAACAGCCAAGCTGAAGAAGCAACTTGAGTGCTCATTGATGGATGAATGGGTAAGGAGGTTCTGAGATACACCTGTAACGGAATATTGTTCAGCCTTAAAAAAGAAAAAAAAAATCCTGCTCTATGAGACAGCGTGAATGCGCCTGGATGACATTAAGATAAGTGGAATAAACCAGACATGGAAGGACAAATGCTCCGTGATTCTGCTTTTATTAGGTTGCTAACATACTCAGGTTCACAGAAGCAGAGTAGAATGGTGGCTGCTCGTAAGACTGGGAGAGGGGATGTTACTCTCCAGGGGATAGAAAATTTCAACAATGCAAGATGACGAACCTGTAGAAATCTTCTGTACAGCCTAATACTATACTTTACAACACCATATTTATTGAACACCTAAAATATATTTAAAGAGCTGATTTCAGGTTCACGGTTCTTATCTCAATTATAAAAAGATTGTGATTAATACAAGTAAATACATGGAAAGCCATACAGTGGGAGGGTCTTGCTTGCGTTACCCAGAGGATTCAGGGGAGAGCTGAATCCAGAGCAGAGACCTGCTTCCAGCCGGTGTCCACCCTCCTTGGCCACACTGCAGGTCTCTCCAGCCTGTGGGGAGCAAGAGCACAAGTTAGCGAAAGTGTGTGGGCTGTCTGGGTTCAAGTGATTAATGGAGGAGAAGCTGGAGCAGGCCCCAGGTCAGGCCCCTCTGAGCAGTACCCCTTGGCCACTCTGCAGACTGTGCCTTCCGCTGCTTTTAAGATTAGTCATAGATGCTGCAAACGCATCCACAATATTGTGTCAAAAAAAAA
>RJWH01003841.1:0-65600 GCA_004363575.1 Solenodon paradoxus | reverse complement strand
GCTTCCAGAGCGGACAGCTTATCCGTGGCCATTACACAGGGAGCGTGCCCTGGCCTGCGGCTGTGCTATCGGAGACTCTGGGGGGATGAATGGGGCCCTCTTCTCACCTTTGTTTGGGGCAGTAGCCACCTTCTGGTGTCCTGGTTCTCTGTCTGCTGCGTCTGCATTGTCCCTACAGGACAGTGAGCTACTCGAGGGCAGATCTCTATCAATTAGCATCAGGTCTCACTCTATGTAGTGAAAAAGCCAACACAGTAGTGCCATAAACAAGATGCATTTTTCTCTCCTATAAAATAAGTCTGACGGTAGAATTGCCGGGGCTTGCATAACAACTCCACCATGTCTTTAAAGCCATAATGTTCCCTCCCTCCCTTCCCTTTTCTCCCATCCTCCCTCCTGTGACTCTTGACCTCAAGGTTCAAAGATGGCTGCAAGAAAGTCAGCCATCTTTATGATTCCCAAGCCTCAGGAAGGGGGAACTGAGAAAAGGAAAACAAGCACACCTCCCCGCTGGAAAGTTTTCCTTAAGGACCTTCCAGGAACCTCATTGCACTTAAATTTGCCTTCCTTGTCCAGTACTCAGATGTGGTTGTTGTCTGCAAATGTAATAGAATCGGGATCTGTTGTTAAGGAAACAAGCAAGAATCCATGCTGGCAGGCATCTTGAAGCCTTTGACAGATTTTCTGGGGATACTCAGCTTCAATCGCCCTCACAAGGCTGTTGCACATCATGGGAAGGTTGAGATTTGGGTGAGGAATTCATGTCAGATAGACTTTGGTATAAATGCTGGTTGCCTGTTTACTAGCTGTGTAGCTTAGGCAAGCTTTGTTTAATTTTTCCGAGCCTGTTTTATTATGGGACTAGTTGCACTGGCTTTATAGGGCTGTTATGAGGAGTGAATGCATGTATTCATGTGCCTGCAGGGCTTCTATAAGTATGGCTGTTAGTGACCTCCTAGAAGCAGAATCATGTTGTATTTGTCCTTCCGTGTCTGGCTTATTTCACTTGGGATTTATGTCACCCATGCTCACTCATGCTTTCTCATAGGAAGGAGTTATTTTTTCTTTTTAAAAGCCTTTACTTGGTACGAATCGATCAGAATTTCTTTTCTTCTATAATAATTTTATGATTGTTTTTATTTAGAAATTTCAGGATATTGAATTCTCTTCTCTAGTACCTGCCACACCACCTTGTCCCTTCTCTCCTTCCTTACATCTCCCAGACCACCCGGCAGCCATCATCTTGTGTCCTTTGGGGTTTTACTGGCGTTGATGTGTCTGTTTCATTTCATTATGTTCCACAAACCACCCTGTATTTCTCCTTTTCTTTCTGACTTTTTTCACTTACCATGATCCCCTCCAGTTCCAGCCAATATTTAAAAATTATGTGCGTATGTATTTATTTAGTCGATGCATAGAATTCCATTCTTCATCCAGTCCTCTGTTGTTGGACATTTAGGCTGTTTCCATGTCTTGGCTGTTGTGAACTATGCCATTATACACATAGGAACGCAGATATTTTTCCTGTATATCACAATGTCTTTATCCATTCATCCATCAAGGAGCATTTAGGTTGTTTTCACCTCCTGGCTTTTGTGTCTGTTGCTGTAATAATCCTGAACCTGTCTTCTGCCTGCTGATATTTGTACAAAGAACAATCTTTCCCACCACCCTTTGCCTAGGTCACATCTTCCTTTTCTTTAGTTAGTGAGACACCAGTGGATGATAGCTTCCCAGATTATGAATCGTCGTCATTATCACTGAAGGAACCATTGAGGTGAGCATTATGCTATTTGAAAGAATTCTGGCCTTGGAGCGAGAAGTCCTCTGTTTGAGACTCACACAATGGCCATGTGGGCTCCAACAAATCACTTTGCTTGTCTGAAACTCAATCTCCTTTCTGGGGGAAAAAAAAATGGATAATTAGATCTGCTCTCAGTTATGAGAATCAAAGAATTACTTTCCAACACACAACCAAATGCTTTACTCTTATTAAGGTAGGGTTTTAGAGCGGTAAAAACCACAAGCTGAGGGACAGACCACCTGGTTTGACACCCCAGTCCTGCCATTTATTGCATAAATGACTTTGGATATGGCCTATGATCTTGCTGAACCTTGGCTTCTTTATTAGTAAAAGAATAGCAACCCTTTCTGTGCAGACTTCTTGTAAGAATGGAAGGACAAGAATCAAAGGAACATGTCTGCAGGTATAAAATGCCTGAAAAATGGAAGACTCTAAATACATGATGTTGGTGATGGTGATGGTGGTGATGATGGTGATGATGGTGATGGTGATGGCAGAAATCACTCAGTATTTATGGAATGAATGAATAAATGAATGAAGGAAGGAGTGAGTCAACCAGCATCCTAGAGACCAGGAGTTCATGTCCTTTCTTCATGGTGTCACACAGATGGGAACACACAAGTCTAAGTTTCCTGTAGTATTCTGACACCAGCTTTGGCTCTGAGTTCACATACCAACAGGGCTAATATTATTTTGTAAATCAAAGTAACTTCAGTAAATATTAAAAAAAACAACAACGAAGATTTCACATGATAAGTGTTGAAGGGCTCCCTTAAGGAAGACTTATCATGCCCTAAGGGAGCAGGTACCCAATCAAGCATGGCCATCAACCATTCTTAGGCCCAGCATTTCTCACTAAGAAGCATCCATCCCAACAGTAACTGAGTCCCCTTGTCCTTATCTGGAGGCCGCTTGAGTGTAGGGAGCTGGACAGGTGCCTGAAGTGTTTATCCTGTGGAGGGAGAGATAATGACATTAATATGCCTTTCTCTCTTAACACGAGGTGATAAAACCTTTGTGATTTCTCTTGCTCTCATATCCCTATCCTGTTTCTCTGTTATTCTTGCTTTTCCAGACTCCTCCAGACTTACCTCCATTAAGTACGTCAAGTACTAAGACTCCGAGCTCATTTGGTACAGAGAGAAACTCAATTATATCCACCAGCAGAGTGTAAAAGGAATAGAGGTTTGAGATATATTTATAGGTTACAGCCTCTAGGTGGAAACTTGCCAGTTTTCAGCCCAGTAATCTATAGGAATGCTCAGGAGGAAGACGGCTAAGTCCAGGGGAACCTTTCCAAATGGGAAACACTCTCAAAGAGGATTTATAGTAATGCAAATGTCAACGTTAGCTCCAAGTTAATGAAACTAATGGGACCCTGTAGAGCAGAGTTTGTAAACTGGGAGCCTACGACCATTGAGAGGCTCCAGATGAGTCTCATTTTGCCCCCAATTGGACCACCCAGTAACAAAAACTGCTTACCAAAAATTTGAAAATGAGATTTCCAAGAAAAATATAAATGTGTGTGTTTAAGGTTGTGTGTGTGTTTAAGGTTGTGTGTGTGTGTGTGTGTGTGTGTGCGTGTGCGCGCGTGTGTGCGCATGCGCATGCGTGCACACATGTGAATATCTGTATTGGGTCCAAATGGATGGGTGGCCACAGTTGGCTGAATTTCAGAGGTAGCTACCCCTTTAGACTGATACTGAGCTTAGTTTGCGCCAGTCCCTAGCCCACTCTCTGTTATGCCTTTTATTTGTTCCAACTCATACCCGCATTTATGTTCTCTGTAGGTGTTTATGTTTAGGCCTCTTCTTCACGAGCTGCCTACTCCGTGCAGTGATACAGATGTCAGAATGACCTCTAGTGCGAATGAAGCTAGACGGCTCTTATTAGGTACTCTTGGCTTCTACCAGTACAGTTGTCAGAGTTTCTTGTAGCTGAAAATGTACCCCAACACATCCGTTAGAAAGAACTCATGAGTCATGCAGACTCCGAGGAGTCTGCTGCTGTGTCAACTCTGAAAAGTAGCAAAAGGACAAATTCACCTCAGGGGAGTGTTGTTTATCTGCCTCTGCTCCTGTCACAGTGATGGCCCCAGTGGCTTTCAGTGGCCTGAGGCTTAGGAAGAACAGCGGACACAGAGAGCCTCTCTGTGTCCCCCTCTCTCCCTTGCCTCCAGAGTGCCCCTCTCAGTGGATGAAGGAGAAGCCAGGAGGGCTGCGGGGAAGGACAATTCCCACCAGGACTCTGGCAGTCAGGGAGGGGATGTGAGCCTTACTAGAACCCTGGAAGGTGCAGAATGCAGGGCTGATGGACATGGTGTGGACTGGTGAAAAGGGTCGGCCTGGGAGGCCAAGGCCTGGGAGGGGCCCTAACTTGAGCCCCTGATATGCAGCATGAGTTTAGGTAAGATTTTTTTCCTCTTCTGGACTTTAGCTGCCCATCTGCAAAATGGGTTTTGGACTAGATAAACTCTAGAAATGCTTTCAAAACCTACCATCGTGAAAGACCAGGTCCACGTAGCCAAAGCAAGACATGCAGAAGCGCACCTGGAAGGCGGTCCCGGTAAGGTAGCTGCGGCATCTGCTCCGAATTCATGACAACTGCCAGGAATTGTCTCACTGCCTGCTCTCTGGTTCTCTGCTGCCGGACCCATGGCCCCAGCATGGTCTCTGTCTCCCCTTCCTGTCCTCGTGCTCCTCCAGCCAGACCTCTTGTTCTGGGAACCCCCAGTGATAAGCTATTCAGGCACCCTGCTTGCCCATTTACTGCTTCTCAAACCCTTCCCAGGGCCCTTCCACATCACACACATGGTCACACCCACAGTCACTGGTTTGGGTTTTTCCAATCCCAGTTCTGCCATTAACCAAGAGTGTCACTTAGCTTGTAATAATGGCAGGGCCAATGACTTTGCACAAAGACACAGGCCCTCCCACTTTACGGGGATCCATCGAGGTCACCTGTGTGACCACGGGCAGATTCCTTGACCTCTCTGAGTCTCTCCTTCTACATCCAGCAGACACGTGAACACAATGCTTCTCTCCCACCTTCGGGAGAATGAACCCGGCACACGTACCAGCCATGTGGTATGTACCCTGACTGGTCTCTGATGGGTACTTGCCTGCATATAGCCTCTGCCTGGGCCTGGCACGCAAAGGCAGCACTGGTCTTGTGACTTGATGTAGGAACAGTTGCTCCCTGATTTGGGGCAGGGAAGTTTAACTTCTGGGAGCCTCGATTTTTGTCTCTTGAGATCTGGAAATGGTTGGACCAGGCTTTCCAAAGGCTGGTGTCTGCATCACTCAGGTTAATGGATGGGAGTGCAGGGGGCTTTCCAAAGGCTGGTGTCTGCATCACTCAGGTTAATGGATGGGAGTGCAGGGGGTGGGGAATGGCTGGTGAAACAGGAGAAAACATGCCAATGCGAGTCTTTGGTTATTATTTCTACATCAACAGCTTCTTTTTCTCCAGTGCCAGCCCAGAGACACTGCCCCACAACAGTGGCCCAGATGTTGTCAGCAGCTGTCTGCTTCTTCAGGCCTCTTCCAGAGAGCACAAAAGAGAGAGGAGGGATCATGCTGCAGAAATGTGCAGACGGGTTTCAGGAATTCCTCCTGCGGCCTCTCCTCTCTGGTGACCCCCCCGGGGAGGAGGGGACACTGGCCACTCATTCCTGTGCTTCCAGCCCCTCCCAGTGCCTGGCGTCTGGTGAAGCTTAGCTGACCCAAGCTGTTTTTGTTGTAGGTACTCAGGGCTGCGGTCAGCCTAGGCCATAGAACTTCTCTTGACTTCAGTGCAGATGTGACAAGTTTGGGGTTCACGAATCCTGAGTCTGCTCTGCTTTGCTGTGTCATTTTGGGCAATGCAGATAAGTGCTCAGGCGCTCATGGATAAAGTGACGCCTCTGCGGTGAAGAACTCCCAGCCCGATACCTCCTTGAGTGCGGTGGGCTGTCTAACCTGGGAGAGACAGAAAAGTGTCATATCTGCCTGCAGGCGGGATCAGTTTTTCTTTCTTCCTTTTGTTGTTAAGCAGGAGAGTGACAACTTGGAGAGACACAGCTAAGGGTTTGAGTTGTTACTGGGTGCCAGCACCGTCACACCAGGTATTTCCTGTGACCTTGACGGCCGTCCTGAAGGTGAAGACAGCATCCCTGTCTCTCTAGCAGTTCAACTGAGACTCAGAAGAGAATTCACTTGTATGTCCTGGTTAGGCAGGGAGACGGTCATCCAAAATTCCTTCAGGTTCTGAAGGGCACTGTGGCAGTGACTCGGCCGTGGGCTGGCCAAGCCAGAGGTGTGGCCCTGCTTCATCGATTCGCTGGCTCCTAAGGTATTAATGCCAGGAGGACCCCGAATGCTGCTGTTGCGATCCCTCTGAAAGATGGGGAAACAGGCTCCGAGAAGAGCAAGGACTTGCCCAGTGTTATTCATCTGCCTCCCAGCGTCGTGCGGACCTGGGTTTGAATTCTGTCTCTATCACCTGCATCCCCCCGATCCCAGTGTCTCTCCGTGAGTGCCTGCAGGGGGACTAAAGCCTTGGCCCATAGACAGACACACACGACTGGGACAAGGGACAGGAGGGAGTACCTGGGAACCAGTAGGGCTCCTGACTGGAGCCCCCAGGGGATGTGCTGTGCTGGATGGGGCAGGACTGGCTCCTGAAACCCCCTCTCCCCTCATCTACCAGCCTGGCTGTGACTGCAGCCCTGTGAGCCTGTGGGTTGTCACAGCCACGGGAGCCCCTCCGCCACAGGCATCTCCTCCGACTCCCCATTCCCGATGGGTGCACGGACCCACAGAGCGGTAGAGGGAGGTGGGATGCAGCTCGGCACATGGTGGAATCGGCATGTCTGATCGGCCCTCCCTCCTCCGCACAACCTTGAAACATGACCTGCGGTCTCTGAGGCTCAGTGTCTTTATCTGTGAAAAGGAGGTAATAACAGAACCTCCTTCACCAAGTTGTAAAGATGAGGTAGGTAAAGAGAGGAAGGCAGGGCAGATATTGAGCCCAAAACAGTGTCAGGGACAGAAAAGACACTCTGTTTACACCTTGGAGCTGGTGTTTTTAGTGTCCCTTGGCCTAATAATAGCTGACATTTGTTAGCACTTACTAGGGACTGGTCCCTGGAGCTGGAGCTTGATGTATATTAACTCATGTTTCTCTCACAACACCCCTGTGGGGTACCATGTATCCATTCTACAGAGAGGGAAACTGAGGCACAAAGGTCAGTGGAAGATCAGGGAGTCAGTCAGGATCCAGGGCTCCCCAAACTCAGAGTGTCCATCTGTCCACCCCTCCATTGTCAGGCCCCTCGAGTTTTAGGCACGGTCGTGGGCACGGGTGATGCAGAGCTGTGAGCAGGCAAGCTCCTGCCCTCCTGGAGCTGACAGTCCAGCACAGAATGAGCAGACCGCCCTGAGAGCTCTCTCCTTCGCTCAGGACAGTGTATGGACAAGTCTCCCACTGACCAGCAGCCTGGAGTTTCTTCCACTGCGGCTCTCAGTTAACTCCTCTGCAGCTCACTGCTCCACCCCAGAGGTGACAGCCTTGGAACGTCCCCGGGGGTGGCGCGCGCGGAGTGGAGTTAGCACTACTCCCACAGCACCTGTATTTCCCCGGATTCTGGAGCCTGGTCATCCTCGATTGGGGTGATGACCAAGGCAGTGCAGAGTGTGGGGGCCTTTCAGAACCAAGTTTACTTCCCAGGCGTTGTTCTTATACAGCTCTGTGGGTTGCTCTGTGCCTCAGTTTTCTGGGCTGTATCATGGGACACAGGCCTATGTCATCGGATTTCCAGGTCTGAGAGGCCCACTGCTGGACTAAGACCAACTCCTGGTCTGGAGTCAGAGAGGCCTGCCTTTAGTGATGCTGTTTAATGTTCTGAGACTCGCTTTCCTCATCTGTGAAATAGGTACAGAAATGCACTTCCTCCCGATTTCACAGGTCTGCAGCCTGCAGGGCCTGCGCTAGAATGAGGGAACGAGCGCCTTGCTCACCGTGGACTCAGAACACCAAAAGGCTCAGCAATATATTCATTTTTGGTTTTTGAATAGCGTGTTAAAATATTCACTGGGTCACGGGGTTTTGTGGCTTTCCCTCATGTGTTCATGCAGGATGAGTGGCTCACCCCGTCCCAGCTGGGTGATCCGTGGCCATCCAAGCAGGTGCTGCTGCAGGGACAGGGTTCGGGGTGCTCGTGCTTCAGACCCGAGGAGACTGTTCTGGGGCCAGAGGCCTCTCCCATTAATGACAAAATATTACAGAGCTGCGGTCTAATAGTGGGCTTGATACAGATTCGTTTTGTGACTTGGCGCTAAGGGCTTCACGTCCTTGAGTTTCCTTATCTGCAAAATGGGTCTATTAGCACTAACTTCTCAGGTGTCCCACGAAGACTGATTTAGGCAGCGAGCACGTTGAACATGTTGGTGTTAATGAATGTGGCCATGTTCCCTTCACCACATGAAGGGGTGTGTCTTCCCATTCTGCTCCACAGAGTCCAGATCCCCGAGCTCCACTTGAGCTGGAACTGTGTGTGTGTGTGTGTGTGTGTGTGTGTGTGTGTGAGTGTATGTGCGTATGTGCCTGTGTATTTGTGTGTATATGTGTATGTGTATCTATGTGGGTATTTGTGTGTCTGTGTGGGTGTGTTTGTGTGTGTGTGTGTGTGTGTGAGTGTATGTGCGTATGTGCCTGTGTATTTGTGTGTATATGTGTATGTGTGTCTATGTGGGTATTTGTGTGTCTGTGTGGGTATGTTTGTGTGTGTGTGTGTGTGTGTATGTGTGTGTGTGTGTGAAGAAATGTTTCCCAGTGAAGAGAATGTTCATAAGCACATGTAACCATAACAATGTTGGCTAATCTTAAAATCTTGGAGCACCCTTCTTTCATTTCTGACATTTAGAAAGTGAGATTTGAGTTTAGAAAGACGAACGTGTCAGTCTCAGGGGGTTTCCTTCTAGCCCCCGCTGATCATGGGGTAGGACCTGGGGTCTGCCCAGGAGGCCTCGGGTTCTGGAGAGGTGAGGAGGGAAAGAGGAGCAAGGTTGTGGTCCCGTCGTCTGGGCGTCACACACGCCTGTGTTGTCCCTGCTGAGTTAATCATCTCCCCGTGCATCCCAGGCACCATTCCTCCCTGTAAAGGCTTCCTGGCTGTGGACAGCCAGACCTCACTGCCACCCTCTCTGTTCTGGGCAGTGGCACATCTCTGCCTGTTGTCCTCTGCTTGCTGACACAGTCCCCACCTTCTCTTATGACCGTCTCCTGCTGTGCATTCTTTGCTTACAGCCCACTGCAAGGCACCCCTGTTACAGCGAGACATCTCTATTCTTAGCAAGATTCCTCTCGGGGACCTCCTGTTCCTAAGACAGCTAGAGCAGCATTTTATAACAGTGGAGCCCTATCATCCATGCATTTAATTTGCATGAATTAACCCACATATGTGTGTGAGAGACAGGAGATCCAGAAAGAGATGGAAAGATAAGGTGTCGGGTCATTTTCCCCATGTGACAGGCAATGAGCATCTCTAACCCAGCTTGAAAACGGATGGGGAACACGAAATTACTGTCCTCATCTGTCACAGGCCCTCTGCTCACCGTCAGCGCCACTCTGCCCTGAGCACAATTGCCTTGTTTAAATACACCCTTTTCTTTTGTTTATGAAAGCGTAGCTCTACATGCAAGCCAATTATTTCAAGTGCTGCATCAAAGAAGTGGTCACAGAGCCATTCAAACCGGATCCTGAAGGATGAGTGGAAAGGTGTTTGAAGGTTTCTGTCATTAGAGTGTGGCAATTGTTTTGAGACATGTTTTAATTTGTTGCATGTGTCTTGCACACGTACCTATTCTTGTATGAAAATAGCACTTAATGGCTTTCAAAGTCTTTTTGCCTCCATCACTTCAACTCATTCTCTGAACGATCCCAAGAGTCGCCACTTGACTGGGGGTGAGGAAGAGGGGACTGGGGCTGGGTGGTGGTGGAGTCACCTGCTCAGAATCTCCTGAAGACACACAGGTACATTTCAACCTCTGGGTTCCTGCTCTACTAATCTTAGCTCTATTAATCTTATCCCGAGATGTCCTGAGTTAGGATCCCATGCTTACAGGGACCTGGAGCCAGGCATCCCTCCCAGAATGTTGTAGCCTCTCAGCAGGACATACGAGTCCACATCCAGCGACGCTCCATGACTGAGGCCCAAGGCACACGAAACCCTGGTTGACCTGGAAAAATGTCTTGTTGGCAGCAAGGACAGAAGGACCCCAGAAATCAGCACAGACCATGGGAGGGAAGTAAAAATGCCAGGACTCATCCCAGCACTGAAAAAAAAAAGGGGTGGGGAGCAAATGTTCAGATTGAAAGCATCCACTAAATACTGAGCGTGATGAATGAGGCAAAAACAAAAAGGAAAAGAAAGCCCCACATCTTAGTTGCATTGTGGAGCAATTTCTGAACTGTATGATGAAGTGGGGTGGACGGGCCCATGAAATAATTTTAGAGAAAGAGAAATAAATATCCTTCCAAAGGAAAGAGAGACCTGGAAGTTGCTGGTGAATCTAATAATAATAGCAGATCAGTTTACTGAGTTCATTCTCGAAACTAAGTCACAAGGGCGGGTTTTGTGGAAATCCCTCTTTCTCTGCCTGAATTCAGAATAACTTGTATGAGCAGTCAAAAGAAATGAAGCAAGTGGAAATTAATACTGCATTTTTAATATTGAGAAATGTTAGTGTGCGGGGTGTGGCAAAAGTGGGAATGTCCTCACCTACAGAACAGTTATTGGGTCCCAGCACCCTTTCCCGTAGGAATCTGTTCCCAGGAAGAGGTAGAGGGACAGAGAGGGAGAGGAAGGAGTCTGCCAACCCCAAGCGCATTCCCACTCACCAGGCAGGAGACTCACTTTCCCTCCGAGCGGAGGAGGAGGAGGAAAGGGGACCAAGAATCTAGGGGTGTTTTTAGGAAATTTGCCAGATCAAAGCCAGGAGTCCGGCGGAGAAACCGTCCCTCCTAACACTGTTCAGAGGGTTTCCTTGAACATCCTCATTCAATGCATTAAGTATCATCCCAGTAAGTCATTGCACAGGAGTATCCCGATGTCCACTATATAGATGAGGAAAATGAAGCTCCTAGAGGCTTTGATAACATTTACCTTTGGCTGTTCCCTTTGTATTAGAACTTCCCAAGACGGCTTGTGTAATTTTGTTATAAAGCCCCAAGGAAGTGGCAGGCTGAGAACTGTATTCAGTTCTGTCTGACTCCAAATCCCTCTTTTCTCGACTGCTTCCCACTCGGGGCTGTTCCTAAAGACAGTGATGACAGCAGGCTGATGAGCATCCATGCCTTCTAGCATCTGGCCCCATGGGCAGTGATCTGGATGAGAACATGGAGGAAACCTGTGACCATAGTAAAAATTCTCATGTCTGTGATGGGCCAGGAATCGGATCCGACCCCCAGTGGGGTCCTTATGAAATAGCCCCTTTCCTCAAGCTCCTCCTTTGAAGCCACCCTCCTTTCCATTCTATCCGTAAATTGTTGGCTGCTTGGTCTTCTCCAGTGACAAGGGCTCCCTCCCTTTCCATTCCCTCTAGATTCCACACAAAAACCACTCCCAATTTAAGACTTTATATTGATTATTGTTTTCCTCGCACAAGCCTATGAGCAGACTTACTTAACCCATTTCTAGACAGAGAATAATTTGGAAGAAATCACAAAGCTAGAGGAGTAGTCTTAGGATTTGAATTCAGATTTGGTGGATTCAGACTCCAAACTAAAAACTCAATTGACAGGTAGAAAAAGGGAAAAAAAAAAAAGGTCAATCAAGAAAGACTTATCTGTAAGCAAATATGTGTGAAGTGTGGGAGTAGGGCCTAGTCCTAAGAATCTCCATTGTTAGCATTTGTGTGTTCAGTACATGAGCTCATGTAACCCACTTGGCAGATGCAGACCCTGGGGGACAGAGAACCCACTGTATTCTGAGAGTTCTTGAAGTGGGATTTGAATGTTCTTTTTCTGCTCATTAGCCTGTGCCTTCCCCAACAAGTCAGCTCTTCCAAACCTGCCTGCTGTAAGGTGTCTGTACTCTGCGTCCGCACAGCAGGTAAGACTCAGAAATACACTGCTTTTAATAATCCAGCACAGGGGACTCCTACCATCAGGCAAGTTTGGAAAACATGTTTGTCCTTGTTCATTCCAGCTGCCATAACAAAATAGTCCGGAGTAGGTGGCTTAGCAGCAGCAGAAATGTGTTTCTCTCCTTTCTGGAGGCTGGGAGTCTATGGTCAGGGTGCCAGCCTGCTTGGGTGCTGGCCCTTTCCTGGGTGGTAGACTTCTCATTGTACCCTCAAGTGACACGAACGGTGAACTCTCTGGGTCCCTTTGTATAAGGAATAAATACCATTCATGAGGGCTCTGCCCTGAGAACCAAATCACCTTCTAATACCATTACCTTAGGCATTAGGTTTTGACGTATGAAATTATTTTTTTTCGGCGGGTGAGCATCAGATATTCAGACCATAGAAATGTCTTGGCCCACATTGGGGTTGTGGGAAAGGGCATGACCTGCTCAATCTTGCAAGAAGATCAAGAAGATACAAAGCTATGGCTTAAAAGATGGGTTCAGTTTGCTGTGCTAGAAAGGGCATCTTGTATGTATGTATATATATATGTATGTATGTATGCATGTGTGTTTCGGCGCAAAACTAGGTCCCTGGGTTTTCCCCTCTATCTTTAGATGCTGCCTGCCACAACACATTCAGTGCAGTAGATGCTGCTTCACAGTAGTCCCTCTGCCTCTACCTAGCCAGGCACAGATAGGAAAAGAGGGCTTCTACCTTCTTAGTCCTTTTGTTTCCTGCCTGAATTTTCCCTGTTCACCTACTGTGGATTATCTCAGAGGCTTCAGCATCTAAATTATAGACCCAGTAACTTGTACCCAGACAGTGGACTTACAAGTATTTCTTGAAAACTCATGTCCACGTGGACTTCAGAGGGCAGCCTTATTTGGAAATAGAGTCTTCGTAGCTGTAGTGAATGAAGAATCTCAAGATGAAGTCACCCCAGACTTAGGTAAGTAGTCTCTTCATCCAATGACTGTGTCATATGAGGAGGACCTGACACAGGGGAGAAGGTGATGTGAAGACTGAGATGAGATTGAAATGATGCTCCAGAAATTCCAGGAGTCACCAGATTCTGGAAGAGACTTTGAGGGATTTTTCTCTAGAGCCCTTGGAGGGAGTATGGCCCTCCCGACACCATGGTCTCAGACCTCTGGCCTCCTGAACACGAAACAATAGACTTCCATTGCCGGTCCGTTTGTGGTGAGTTTCGTGGCTGCCCGAGGAAATGTATATAGTCAGTCCTTGAGGCCAGGGACCAAGAGGAGATTCAGAAACAGGAACCTCTCTGGGGCACTTGCCGACCCGCCTCCAGCTGTGTTCTAGGACATTCTGGTCCGTCCAAAATGCTCAGGGCTTTCAAGGTTCAGGAAACCAGGCTACTTGTTCTGGAGTGAACCCGGCCCCTCACCAGTCTGGGAGGATGTTGACTCTGTGAGTGGCCATTTCATCCAGTGGCCGTGGGAATGAATTCTGCTGTGTCAAATTCATGTACAGTTTAGATTGTTCTGAGCTCTCCCAGACCAGCCTGCCCAGTGATGGCGTCTTCTTGGGTGATGACTTTGGATGCGCTAGCACTGATCCCTTTAGCTACAATGTGCTGGGACTTTGGGTCCCTGTGTTCTTTACCCTGCGCTGGCTCTAAGAGCCCCCTCTGATCTTGGAAGTTGTCAGGCCTGGATCTGAGCGGGGAAGTCATGGACACAGAATCTCAGGGGGGTGCAGGGCCTGGAGCTGCTTTGGGCCAGCACACCTTGACAGAACAAGGTCTCAGGGACACATCTATGTGTTTATCACTCATGGCAAGGAGATGGCCTGTCAGGGTTACAACTGGGTGTTCCCTGGACAGGACGGGAAGTATCACTTACCAGTCCCCAGTGCCCAGGGTTGCCTGATTTGGTGAGTAGAGTGGCGGCATCTCCCAGATCAGAGGGGTTGCTAAGAGTAAGGTAGTTGGTGACTGGATGAGTTCCTGCTAATTTGGGGACACAGGAAATCCTAATTTTTTTTTTTAAGATAGGACAGGCAGGGAACAGGAAGGCGAGGAGGAGGGGTGAGTCCTGCCAGGTCAGCCTGCTCCCCTCGCTCCACCAAGCAGCCTCCATCGGATCTTCTCTCCTTTCGCTTCTCTTTACTGGGTATCCTGTGCTTGACTTTCTGCCTTTCCTACTTAATTTTCCTGGGGTTTTCTGATTAGGCCCAGCAGGGGAGATCTGCGGCCATCACAATATGCCTTCAGACAGTTGCCACTCCATTGCCTGCACTGGGAAGTGGCAGCAACACAGCATCCTTGAAAAGACCCCTGTTGTGTGACTTGTAATAGCTTTGACGAAACTTGATGGATAGACATGGAGCCTTTGGAAATATCTGGGCTTTGCTTTTTGTGACTTCAGTTACGTTCTGCCAGCCTGACTGCCAGTATCTGGCTTCTTTCTTGTTTTCCACATGTATTTTACTAAGCAGCGATGTGTATAGATTACATAAAAAAATCTTCTTTTTCCCTCCCCCCAAAGAAAAGGTGCAGGCAGGAATGAAGGTGAGTAGGGAGGCAGCCAGGAAAAGAGAAATGAAGAAGCATGTTTACTTACGTTTAATTTTTATTTAGTTGTTCATGTTGGGTGTTTCCCCAAGAAGTGGGATGTAAACCGGGGTCCTTGGACTGCACCCAGCTGGAGGCGGCAGATCAACCGTGACTCCATCAAGGCCCACCACAGAGTTCTTTCATAAACAGGATTCTCAATGCGGAAAAGGCACCTGTTACCTTGGTCATTTAGTGCAACTTAAAGGATCTTATCAGTAGTAATAAATTATTGTTGATGGTTAAAACTTTCCTTAAAATGAAACCTGGGTAAACGGAGACTCAGAAAGATAAAGCAGCTGGCCCAGGGGTGTTCAGCTAATCAGGCACAGGCAGGATTTGAAACCCAATCCAGTGCCCTTTGCCCTCCATCATGGAAGCCCCCCTCATTGAAAGTTCTGTCATTTCCATCCAGATATGGAATAAGACTAGCAAATAGGTGTGGCTGTCAACTTGCATTTTGTGAAAGGTGACTGAATCTGACTAGTTGGGTCTGACATCCCCTCACCTCATTTACTTCCTGTGTCTCCTGAATATTTACAGGTAAATAGATGATTAAGCAGGCTTAGAATTCCAGTCAACTTCCCCTTTGTGCCTCCAGTGTAGGGAGAAGTAGCCAGACTCATAGCATATCACCCTTGATCGCCCCTATAAAACGTACCCTTTCTTTGGCCCCAGGTAGGGACTAATAGCTATACTTTTTTTTTTTTTTTTTTTTGAATTTCACTAAATATCAACGTCTTTTAACACTGGCACAGAACTCAATGATAATTGGATCCGGCCTTTTCCCTATAGGGGTTATCAGACTATTCGGAGAAATACTTAATCACTCCTCCGTCCATCTGTCCATCTGTCCACACATTTACCCAATATTTATTAAGTACCAAGAGAGCAGTACGTGATGTTCTCTGCACCGTCGATATGTAATGCTCAACGCAAGGCCCCTGCCCCATGGAAGCCCCATTCCGTGGGCTCTCTCTGCTCCCCGAAAGTAAACGTCCCCTGGAAACCCCTCAGAAGCTGAAATGGCATTAAGTGAGGAAGCAATGACTGTTCACTTCTGTGGAAACACCCTTGAGTGTTCAAGACCCCTGAAATAACCGATCAAATCCTATCACACAGCACCCCAAACCTAAAATAGCACTAACAGAAAGTAAAAGCACACCGCTGTAGAAAGTCGTTCCAAGGGAGGAATTTGTGGGGCCACTCACTGCTATGGGGTGCATGTGCCCCTAGAACAGCTGCTGCAAAACCTGCACGGCGCACATTCACTTTCCCACCTGTTTTTTGGTAAAATGAGAAAATCTTTGGAATCCTTTCATTTAACAAAGACGGTTACTGATGTTGGTCTTTCGTAAAAGAGAAGAAGTCTAACTCGAACTGGCAGAAAGTAGGGGAGACCTGCATAATGGCAGGGAGGGGTGAGTGCTATAAAGAGAGTGAAAGCGAGGCAAGGAGATCGGCCCCTGTCATGGAGCTGGACACCGGGGTGCAGGGAAGGCTTCCCTGAGAGGCTGTGTCTTGGTGGCATCCAGCACCCACACACATCACTTCTGCACCCATCCGGGTGATGTCTGCAGAAGCCAGCTCAGCCCGGAGGCTCCCTGTGCACCCGGAAGTTATTTGGCACATAGCCAGTGCTGACCAGGTGCTGGGGGGCCTCCCTCCTGCTTCTCCTGAGCCCGCCGCCCTACCTCAGAAGGTTGACTTGTTGGCGCAGAATTTGCAACACACTCCTAGAGAATGATGCCAACTGCCAGGTCTCCGGACAGAGTTTGGGGGTCATGATAGTAGCGATCCACTGTCAGACTTTGGATTCTGGAAGCCAGCGTGTGCCCTGTCACTAACTGATTCTGCAACCTTGGGCAAAGTCATTTCTTGGTGACTCCTTTCTCTCATCTACAGAGTGAAGCTAAGAATCTCACTCGTGTGGCTGCTGGGGCCACCTGGCTTCAAAAAGTAAAATTCAGGAGAACCTGGGAGCCTTCTGGAAACTAATTTATAACGAAGCCGGGCCATGACTTGGACTTAGGCTCGCTGATTTCTTTCTCCATGTGTTCTTCCCCCACCAGAATTCTTCAAACCACCATGTACAGTCACTGGCTGTGTTCTAAGCACTATGTTGCATCTTATGTGTGCGATCACTCATTTAATTCTCATATCAGCCTCTTTCTGTGAGGCTGGCGATCCCCAACTTTCAGATGAGGTAGCCAGGACTCAGAAAACCAGTGTGACCTATTCAAGGCTGCATGGCTGGTCAGTGACAGAGCTTACATTAGAACCCAGGACTCTCAAATCCGGTGTCCTCACCATCAGTTGCTAGGCTGTTTAGTTGTTTATTCAGTCTTTCTGTCCTATTTTGTCTTGAGTATATCCTTTACTGGATGGACCAGTCCACTTTCCCACCTTCAAACTTGAATTGTATCAAAGTCTTTTTTATTCTTGTTTCTGCTGTGATTTGCACAGAGATGCTGTAAGGAGCTCTTGTTCTGTTTCCCTCTGGCTAAGAGCTTATCAAACTGAACTTTACAGTACTTATATGATTTCTTATCTCTTTCCCCAAAGGACATATCTTGTGTTCCTAACTCTCGGCAGAAGGTTTGGGACAGGGTCAGGGTGAGATGATAGTAGTGTCAATGAAACCAGAATGTTTTCTTTCCTCCTTTCCTCCCTTCCCTCTCCCTCCCTCCTTCCTACTTTTCTTTAAAAGAAAGGTACAGGCAAGAACGAATGTCAGTAGACAGACATGCAGGAGGAGGAAAAAAACACGTCATTCATTTTTTAATTTACATGCTCATCTTTGTTGCTCCCCAGCCCCAAGACACGACCCCTGGCCCTTGAGATGTATGTGGACTGTACTTTCTGCTGGAGACACCAGACTCAGCTGTTACTCCACCAGGGTGCGCCACATTGAACGTTTTCTTTAGGTCAAAGATCATGTGATCTATTTTACATATATCATCTTATTTAATCCTCCCAACAGCCCATTGTGGTGAAGGGGTTAGAGCTGGAAAAACTGAACTCCACAGAGAATTTTCCAAGGTCACACCCCTGGTGGTAGAATAAGAACTTGCACTTGGGTCCTGTTGCTTCCCCACAAGCCCATAACCTGGTGAAGGAGTAAATCAGTGTCTGAGTGTGATTGCCTGGGTTCATTGTTTTGTCTTCACAAGTCAAAGACTAGGAAGAAAATCAATCCTCTGAAAGATGCTTTCTCCCACCCTCTCCTTTCATCATCCTTCAGAGTGGGATTCCAGACAACTCGAGAGGCCACCTGAGGATATGGAGTGGGAGACTGATTTGTGCTAAATGCTTCATGTGAATTAGCTGCAGCCCTCTCTCCCACAAATGGAGAACTGCCAGGCAGATGTAGGTATATTTCAGTCATCTTGTCACAGAGAGGTATTCATGATGGAGTCATTCATTCTTTCTTTCAACAAGTAATTGAGGATCTACTATGTGCCATGTACCATTCAAATTCATTCAGAAAGAAATAAAGCCCAGCCCTGCCCTTCACTGCCTCTCAGTGCACAAATACAGTCACTACATAATGAGGCCGACTCGGTCCCAGGCCCTGGACCAGGTCTTGGGTGCAGAGTTGATTACGGATCACTCAGAGTGATGGGAGGGTAGTTGGAAGAGAGAAGCAGGAGCCACCAAGGGACCTAAGAGGTGGGTACTTAACCCAGCTAGAGCTGGCAGGTTTCAGAAAGGCTTGATGAAAATTCATGACCCGAAACTGAGGTTGAAGGAATAGATGAAGGAATGGGGGAGGGGCATGTCAGGAAGACCCAGCAGCGTGAGAGAAGATGCAGATGTCTCAGATGATGTGAGGGACCCTGGACATTGAACTGGAAGAGTTCATGCATATACAGCTGTATTACAAGACAGGATGTCATAACGATGTGTGCATTTCATCTGTTCAAAAACGCTTTCTTAGCTAGAAGATTGGAGCTGGAATGACTGCTGGAAACCATTTAATCTCACTACTCATCCCAAAGTGGAGCAGGGATGTGGCCCAGGTCACACAGCTTAGACTCTGGAGGAGGAGACCAGGCAAGGTCATGGACTGCAGTTGGGAAGCAGTGCAGAGAACAGCTCAGAGTTGTGGGAGAATTGGTGGCTTCACCCTTTAATACCTCATTTTGTAAGAAACAAGACCTTGCGCCATTAAAGATGCTCATATTTCCTGATAACCCACTCCTTGGAAATCACAATGCTAAATGTGTTTGCTCTATCATATCATCACATTTAATCCTCCTCAAGCCCTCTCAGGTGTTAGTAACCCAATTTGCAGAAGAGAAAACTGATGTACCAAGGACATACAACCGAAAGACAATGCACCCATTATTCAGATTCATATCTGTCTGACTTGCTGGCAAGCTCCTTTGATCCAGTGTTCACTAACTTTCTCCTTCATATATTTCTATAGATTCCAGGATAATCTCCCAGGATTTGGCCCCTATTCTGATCTGATTTAAAGATGATTAAGGAAGGTTGAACTAGGAGGCGGGGATGGCATAGATTTGTTCCAAAGAACTGCTGCATGCTGCTGTATTCCCATGATGTTAGCACAGGAAACAAAAGAGTGTCTTTAATAGATAACATTTGAAGTAGATGACTAGTTTAAAAGACAAAAATGTTTCCCTTTCTATAATGGGACCTTCTTAAATAGGTCACCCTATATCTGTCTAGAGGCTAAGAGATAACTGTAGATAAATATAGCTAGCTGTAGACATAGAAAGATTGGCCTAAGTTATTTTCATACATACAAGTACACACACACATATATATTATATATGATGTTATTTATCTGTTGTACTCTATTTACCTCTCCTAATTGTTCACCCATAGAAACTTATCAGTTCATTTGATTATGTTCTGAGACTTTTTTAACCCTCTGGAGCTTACCCAAGCAAAGAATTCATACACAGAATCTTCTCTAGCCCAGTGACAGAATCCACAGCTCAGTGCCATTGCTATTAGTACCTTCTTCCTCCCCTTCCCTGCCAATCAAACACCAGTCTTTAGATTCTGTGGATATGTCTTTTTTTCCTCTCCGTTACCCACTACCCACTACCCACTCCAGTCTCCCAGATTTCAGATCTCACCACCCCTTTCCTAGACAAGGGTACCTCAATCTCTGTGCCATTGGCATTTGGGGACAGATTATTCTTTGTTGCATGTGGCTGTCCTGTGCATGTAGGATGATTGCAGAGTTTCTGCCTCTGCTGATTAAATGACAGTACACTCTTTCCTCCGTGTGATGACCAACAATGTCCCTGTTACCAAATGTCTCCTGGGGCTCAAATTACTGCCAGTTGAGAACTGCTGTGTCATACTGTTAACTGTGACATCAGTGGTCTCCCCATTCCTGCCATAGACATCCAAGGCAATCTCTCCTTAATGCTAAAGAATGATCACATCTTCTGTAATATGGTGGTGACCTATGTTATCATCTCAGTCTCCTGCCTCTCCCTCAATATCTAGGGGACATTCTTTACTCTGGCGGGTAGACTTATCCTTTCTGTGTGCCACCTTGTCGTATGTTCTCAAGTGGATTTATCTTCTGAGCCTCAACTTTTTCATCTGTGCAGTGGGTATAATAATCTAATCAGTAGGGGAGCTAAGTGCAGTTGACTCCGGAACAATGTGAAGGTTAGGGGCTCTGTGTATAACCTTTGACTCCCCCAAACTTACCTACTCATAGTCTGTTGTTGACTTGAAGCCTTACCAAAATGTAGTTATTGATTAACACATATTTTGTATGTTCTATGTGTATGTACTGTCTTTTTACATTAAAGTAAGCTAGAGGGATGAACATGTTAAAAGAAAATCATAAGGAGAAAATACATGAATAGTATTGTATTATACTGTACACTGATCAAATATTCACTAGCTTTCTGCTTCATGCATTTCTATAGCTTCCAGAATAATCTGTAATCATCTGTTTTGTACCATACATTTGCATTGTCTGTTTATAAGAAAATCCTTGGATAAGTGGACACGTGTTCAAGGGTCAACTGTAATTTAGGACATCAGTAGCTTGAATGCTAATGTTCCTTCAATGAGGGTTAAGGTTAAAGCACTGTAGAAGTTCAGAGAATAAAGAAATTCCTTTGGCTGAACCTGGGAAGGAGAGGTCCCAGAAGGGCTCACCAAGGAGATGGTAATGCAATGAGCTATGAAGTCTGGGTGATATTGGGATCCAGATGTGGAAGGTGAGAAAAAGCAGTGAGAGTTGCATTCCAGGCTGAGCAAATGGCTTCTTCAAAATCTCAGGACATTCAAGGGGAGCTGCGAGTGCCAATGTAGTTGGAAACTTTAGCACTGGCCTGCTCTTTCGTAGACACTCAGTAGAACTGAAGGCACGGATGGGCGAGGCAGCCATTCTGAGAGGGGCTCCTCATGGTTAGGGTTCTGGGTTGACACGAATCTGGTTGTCAAAGTGCAGGGCTCCCCAACTCAGTCAATGGGAGGGGGTTCCATTTGCAACTGCCACTTAGTTATGGTAGAAAACATGGATTGAGCACAGTGGGGAGAAGAAATGAAACCTGGGAGGTCAACAGAATGCGTTGACTGTATAGTGATGAAAGACAGTGGTATTTGGGATCTAGGACAGCCGCTGGCTGGGGAGAAAGGGAAGGCTGTGGAAGCCGCCTTGGAGGCCACATGGTCAGGTTTCCACTGATTTCTCAGCAAGCACCTTTGGAGGGAATGGGGTGCGTAGGCTGCCTTCAGTTGTGGGATAGTTCATTTTCTTGGTCAAGTCGCTTCCATTCTGTAAGCCTTAGTTTCTTTGTATGTAACACAAAGGGTTCGGATTGTTTTCTAACAATCCTCAGCGTAAACATAGACAGAGGCTCAGAGAACTGAGAGCTCCGGCCCCTTTCTCTACTGGCTGTCACTTGGCAAAGGTCCAGGGGAACAGCCGGTGGAGCGTCTGTCCTCAGTCATGCTGGGGCTGGCTGTCGGGACCAGACACCAGCAACGAGAAGAGAAGGACATTACTTGGGAGAATATGCATGTTCACAGCTCTGAGGATTAAAGGCCCGTGTTCTTATCACTGCTGAACAGAGTATTATAAATCCAGTCTTAGAATACCAAATCCCCTTGTGGCTTGGCCGTTGTGAAGGAATATTAAAAAGGCCGGAGACAGAAATAATCAGTTTCCAAATGACACATTGTCAAATAAAGCATTTCTCACATTATCCCTTTCTTTGCTTTCTCTGGCTCCTTCTTCCATGCCTGTATATTTTAACATGAAAAATAGATTAAAATGAGGCCAGGCTGAATGGAGTTCTAAGTCGGACTTTCAGAAGGCTCTCTCTCAGTGGGGTAGTTTGGAGGTGCTTTTTATTTTTCATCTCTATATATTGTCGGTGTTTGATATTGCATCTGTAAGCAAGCCAGCTGGAGGCACTAGTGTTGAGGTAACGGCAAAGCAACAAAGAGCGGTTTTGCAAAGTTTGATCAGGGGTCTTGTGGATGTTCTGGTCAGAGCTGATACAGGGTCTGTCAGACTAGTCTAGTCAAGATTTCAGGCTTCTGGATGTTTTCTAAGAACCTTTCCTGGGCCAACCACGGCGTCGCTGACTGGGTAAATGGTAGGCATAAATGGCAGTTCTGGATCTAGAGTGAGAAAATGATCAGCCAACCAGATGATGGGATTGTGGAACAGTGTGGTTCATTGACTAATAACCATGGTTCTTGTGAGATAAGGGAACACACACAGCCTTACCTGAACTTGAAGAGACAAAGATAATCTTCAAGGAAGTGATCTCGAAATGGAAATTAGCAGAGGAAGAAGAGTACAGTTGACCCTTAAAAAATAGGTTTGATCTCTGACGGTCTACTTATTATGCACTGTCTATCCATGTTCCACATGTATGGAGGCCGCACCCACCTACCCACCAACCAGAAACCAGTCAACTAACCAACCAACCAATGAACTAACCCACCAACTTACCAACCGACGGAACTACCCACCAACAAATCAACCAACCAACCCACCCACCCACCAGCCCACCAACCAACCCTCTATCCCACCCACCCACCAACTAACCAACCAGCCCACCCAGCAACTAACCAACCAACCAATCCACCTACTCACCCACCCGCAAACCAACCAACCAACCCACCTACTCACCCACTAACCCACCCACCTACCCACCAACTAACCAACCAGCTAAACCATCCAGCAACTAACCAACCAACCTACCCAGCAACTAACCAACCGAACCACCCAGCAACTAACCAGGCAACCTACCCAGCAACTAATCAACCAACCAACCTATGAACTAACCAACGAACCCACCTACCCACCCACCCACTAACCAACCAGCCAACCAACTAATCAACCATGTATGTTAGTTATTTGAATCTGGATATGAAACTCACTAATATGGAAGGCTGACTTCTAAGAGACTTGAGCTCCCGTGCATTTGGGCATCTGAAGAAGGTGGGTGATCTTGGAAACCCACCCCTCGAGGATCACAAGGAGTATAGTTCCGTTTGGGGAGGAGTCAAAGTTATACTCAGATTTTTCAATGCATGGGTGCCCCCTACCCACCATGTTGTTCAAGGGGTCAGTGTATATTCATTTCCTAAAACTGCTAAAACAAATTACACAGACTGGGCGTTGGAGGGGGTGTGTGTTTAAAATAAGAAAATGTATTCTCTCACGTTTCGGGTGTCCAGAAGTCAAACTCCAGGAATCAGCAGGGTTCACTCATGCTGGAAGCTCCGAGAGACAGTCTGTCCACTGGCCTGTCCAAAACGGTTGACAGTGCTGTCAGTCTTTGGGGGTCCTTGACTGCAGAGACATCACTCCAGTATATGGCCGTCTTCACATGGCCTCCTTCATGTCTCTGTCTCTGTGTCCTTCTCTTCTGATAAGGGCCCACCCCATCCAATATGGCCTCATCCTAACCAATTCCACCTGCGAAGACCATTTCCAAATAAGATCACATCTGGTGGTTCTGGGTAGACATGATCTTGGGGAGGGGACATTACTCAGACCACTGCAGGGAGTGAGTGAGAGATCCCTCTGGGTGAAGGAGCAGTAAGTAGGGAAGAGCTGAGAGTATCACACGTTGGGGGCTGTGCTAATTGCCCACTGTGGTTCATGGGCAGTGGAGGGAGGACTTGTGGTGAGCTGAGAGCCAGGAAAGGATTTGAAGCGAGTGGGGAGAGGTGTGAAAGCATTTGGTTTAGGAGAGAAAACTGGAGACACAGAAGGAATAAGCTGGTGTATTTGTTGACTTTTGTGGTGCTAGAACTTTTATTATCCTGTTAATACTTAGCATAACCCTTCACATTGGGAATGATCAGCACATTTCAGAGGTCATCCATGGCCGCCCAAGGAGATAAAATACCATAGCAAGCTTGTCAGAGCCAAAATAAGCAGGAAAGCAGAGATTCTCACTGTGGCCTGTTTGCCCCCAGACACCCGGTTTCCCCATCACAACCCTATGCCCTTGACATGGTCCACCCTCACCCTACCTGGCTCATTTGGGGGATCTGAGGCTCATAGTAAGAACAAGAGAAGCAGGCTGATTCTGTTCAAGAACCACCGCCCCACCCCACCCCACCCCCCCCCCAAAAAAAAAAAGGAAGAAAAAGAAAAAGAAGCAACCTTCTATTTTGGAAGGTTCCAGAAGGGATAGGAGCCCAACTTCCTTCTCTTCGCACTTCCTGCCTGAGAGCTTTTTGAAATCATCCGAGCCATCATAGAAAGGAAAACCAGTCGCCTCGAGACCCGTACTGCATGCAGTCTCACAGAAACCAACCCCAACTAACGGATTGGCATGTTTAATCCTGGAACCTGCTGCCACGTCTCCAACCTAGTTTGTCTTGGGCTGCCCGGGAGTGAAACAGTCCAAATCGGATTTGGCGTCAGGTTGTTCCGGAGGCCAGCAGGGCCTCAGCTTTGCAGCCACTGGAGTCTTGACCTCTTCTTAAGTTGCTTTGTAAATATTCAGTCTTCTCCTCCACCTCTCCTCCCTCATCGACTCCTCACCTGCCCTGCTGCATTTTCTTCATCACCAGGGCCTGTGTTTGCTCCTGACATGTCAACTCAGTGGCTGGACACTCCTACCTGATCACCTTTCCATTGACAGCTCTTGCTTTCTGTTTGCTTGGCTTGTCATTGGTGAATGAAACTCTTCAAGAAATGGGGGTACAGCTCTGTGCATGAGGGCAGCTCAGCAGGCCGGTGCAATTCACATGAATGCAGGTCCAGTTTCTCGGTCTGAGCTGTGCATCTGCTTTCATGGGCTGAGATTCCTGAGGACAGAGGGGCCACATCATTTCTGGAGCTTCTTTTCCTGTGCACAGCCCCCTTCAGTTTGTAAGGGCCTCCATAGCACTGTTTGGATTTGAGCTGCACGAGACCCCTGTGGGTACCAGGGATGAGGATTTATCATGGGTTTGCCACGTGCAGACCCTGAGCACAGCACTTGGTTTGCCTCCATTAGCTCACATCTAGTCCCCTTCTACAAGAATTTGGGTCCAATTTTATGGATGAGAATATCGTGATTCAGAGAGATTCAGTTCTTGGCCCAAGATTTCTCAGCTCAAACATGGCCACAGGAGACATTGTCTGCATATGTTATACTGTTCCCATGATCGCCAAGTCCCATTTATAGAGGAATGAACTGAGAGTCCAGAGGGGAAGCTAGGGGATTCACGGTCACACAGTCAATAAACATGATTCAGAACACTTCTTTCCTGCCTGCCCGGAGCCTGTCTCCCATTCTCCATATTCCACTACGTTTTCAGGATTTAATGAAGTCGGAATGGTCACACGGGTGTTTGGAATGTCACCATAGCTGCCATCTTGTCTTGGGTAGGATCCTTAAACCCTTCAGGAGCCCAGACTGGGCGCATCTGGTTCAATATCTCAGTGACACAGTGAGCCCTCGGATACTGGCATTGTGTTTCGGGCAGTCTTTCATAATGCTGTCCTGTTCTGTAATGGAAGCCACGTGGTCAGTGACTGAGCCGAGGGTGGTAGGAGCTGAGGTCAGGGCAGATTAGGGAGTGAGATGCGGGGTTCTGTGCTCCAGCTGGGCGGCAGAGTCACCGGCACAGGATCATATCAAAGGAATTGTGTCCTTCTATCCATATCAAGAGCCATTGTGCTAAAGGGACTCTCAAGCCCCCATCGAAGCAGGAGCAGGAGGGGGACTGTTCTGAAAGTTTCCTCTACCACAGAACCTGCTCTTGAAAGTGCTCGGGTCATTTGAGAAGGCAGAATGAGACTGGGGAGGACCTTGAGAGCTCCGTCCCTTCCCGCCCCACACCACCGGGTCAAACACCCATGATCCTATAGGCAGAAGGGCCCAGGAATGAAGGGCTCTGGACCACATAGTTAAACCTTGGTCCTTACAATGAATGAAAACCCCAAAGGGGAAAGGAGAAAGAGCTGAGTCCAACAGAATTTCCCCAAGGGCACCAATGAACCAAAATTAATAGCTTCAAGAAGCACCCCTTGAATCCTAGATTTGAAAATCATGCCTTCCTTTGATTTCTCAGGTTTCCCTTTCTCTTCACGCCCTCTAGGCATCTTTCTTGGTGTTTTCTTCCCTCTCTCTCGGCTGTGAGAAACACTCTATCTGCTGTCAAATAGCCACTGTGGGTTCAGTGAAGTGCTGGGGTCAACTCAGCTGGAACAGGCATCTGTGCTGTGTGACTTCAAGCAAATTGCTTAACCTCTCTGAGCCACCTTTTCCTCATTCCATTTATAGAACAGAAACGAGAGCCTCTATGATCTAGGATTACCTTGAAGATAATTAAATAACATTTAAGTAAGTCAGTATTCAGGAGAGGGGTTGAGATTATTTTTGCTGAGTATTGGTTTTCTGTCTCCTTCCTTTGCTCACCTGCTCTGTTTCCTTCTACCTTCTCCCATGTCCTCTTTGTCTTTCCTTTCTTATCCCTGATGCAAAACACCATGTGGTGTCATGTCACACATGACTTCTCAGCACAAAGCAATCATCTGGTATGTTCTGTGGTGGGACAAAAAAATTGCTCTTGTTTCTCTAGGGCTCCAGAGGAGATAAGTTATACACACACCCATTTGACATATATTTGACAGATTACCCGCATACACACGCAGGCATAAATAAACATTCTTATGGCTGTGTTTGGTTTGTATATTTGTTCTTAAGTTCCGACAGCCAGAGAAACCTTCCTGGAGATCCGTGGTAAATCACTGACACAATCAAGGCAGGGCTGTCAGTCATAGCTGCATACCCGGCAACCTCTTAGTCTACTGACCCACCTGTTTTCCACCTGCTGTGAAGGTGATGAATTCTAGCTGAGTCAGCTAAGGACCCTGCAAAAGGAACATGGTAGATTTTCAGTGGCAATGTAGTCATTAAGAGAGCAGAGTGATTTTACTGAATAATAATTTTCTCGGCCTAAACAGGCATCCTTACCAGCAGCCACCTCCCCACTGATACTCCAAGGTAAGGGATTCAGGGCTAGGAGTTGCCATCTTTGTTAGTTATTATACAAGGAGCAATCAGGCATTGTCCTTGTCTTCACTGAGATCACGGTCAAGGAAGAGAAATCAACCACACAGCTGTGCTTGAATGAATATAAACTTTTGAGCTAAGAAACAAAAATGAACAAAATAAATGGTGAAAGCAAGACTCAGACCTGCACTCACCCTGTCAGTTTTGAGTTTCTTAATGGCTTTGCCCCTTTCCCATCAACCAGGGTGATTCTTCCCAACCTAGTAAGACACGGCAGGGAGCTCAGCAGAGTGACCTTGAATCTGCCAGTCAGAAAGCACGGTGAATGAATCTAATGAAGAAAAGCAAGGTAACTAGAGACTCTCCTCTGTATTCCTTGGTGTTTCTGGAACACAGTAAAGGAAGGGAGGTGAGGAAAACGTAAGCCTTCCACCTCATGCCCACCCTGGTATTGTGGGGGATACAGATATGTGTTTGCAAGGACCCTCACCCCCAGGAGCTCACACAGCAGGGTGCTTCATGAATTTCATTAGCCATGTAAAATTTGTTCATAGACGCTTAGTTCATTTCATTTTAATGCACGGTATGCAGATTCAATCAAATATTTACCAGTTGCATGTATTAAAGAAAAATCAACTTTAGTTTGCCTTGAACTTCTAATTTGAGCAGCCCTAGAAAGGTTTCTTCCTTCCTCCCTCCCTTCCTCCTTCTTTCCTCCCTCCCTCTTCCCTCCTTTCCTTTCTTATTTCCCTTCCTTCCTTCTTCCCTCCCTCTTGTCCTAGGTCTTCTGTTGAGAATCAAACATTAGAAGACCAGTGTTTCTGAGTATGAAGAAAATACAGACTACCAGAAATTATTGGTAATGCTATATTATGTTTGCAGCAGAATGGAAGAAAGATGACCATCTCGTGAGGCTTTCGAGGACTCATTCTAGAGATGAGGCCAGGCTGAGAGTGTGGGAACCCGTGAACCGGGGGTCACTCGCCTGGTGGGTTGGAGAAGAGTCAAGAGGAGATTCAGACGCTCCTCCCTGTGAAGTCCTGGCTCTTCCCGACATTTTACCGCCTGGAAGGCTCAGACATGATTATTATCGGTGTTACTTGTTCTGCATGGTAGCCTCATGAGAAAGAAGGCCAGGGATCCTGACTCATCCTTATATATATATGGAAAGCAGGCTCAGAGAGGTCCAGCAGTTTGCCCAAGGTCACACTGTTGGTGGGAAAGCTAGGGTGGGGAACAGTGTCTCTCTGGCTTCAAAGTCCTGTCTGGGCCTTCCTGGGGATCTGTGAGCTTTAAACGCAGGGTCCGGGCTGAGTGGTGAGCAGGAAATCCCCTGCGGGACTCCCACTCAAAGCACTGGCACCCACTTGTCCCTCTTCCCTCCTGCTCCAGGGTGGCCTCATTGCATTGCTGCTCCTGCTGCTGGTGTTCACGGTGGCACTGTTTGCCCAGAGGCGCTGGCAGAAGCGTCGCCGCATCCCCCAGAAGAGCGCCAGCACCGAAGCCACGCACGAGATCCACTACATCCCCTCGGTGCTGCTGGGTCCCCAGGCTCGGGAGAGCTTCCGCTCCTCGCGGCTGCAGGCCCACAACTCTGTCATCGGCGTGCCCATCCGGGAGACCCCCATCCTGGACGACTATGACTATGAAGAGGATGAGGACCCACCTCGACGAGCCAACCATGTCTCCCGCGATGACGAGTTTGGCAGTCAGGTGACCCACACCCTGGACAGCCTGGGCCGGCCGGGGGACGAGAAAGGGGATTTTGAGAAGAAAGGTGAGTCCTCCCTGTGGTGTCCCACCTTCCAGCGGGTATTTTGGGGAGCTGGGAGGAGGCACAGGAACTGGGCAGTTTGGATTGTAGGCACTGAGTTGCGCCATTTTGAATTGATGGTCCACCTCTTTTTGGACTGGTCGAGTTTGTCTTCTTTGATTCTTTAGTAGTGATGGGAGGAAAAAAAAAGGGGTTGCCATTTCTGGATTTGGAGATTTGAAGGGCACCAGTAGGTACTTAGTCCAATATCTCACCAATGTTTCTGAATTACCTTCCTTGCTAGCCTCCTCAGGAGTCAGGAGACTGTTCATCTTATTTCTAGACACCACTTTTAGAAGCCTTTCCCTGATATTGGGTTGGAATGTTTCTCTGGCCTCCCTGGCCCCTTCACCCTCCCACAAAGAAGTAAATCTGATCTTCTTTCTCCAAGGCAGTTCTTGGGAAATTTGACAACAGAATAAAAGGTACCTCATAACTTCTGGAACTCCACCTAAATAAATAATATTAGTTTCTTCAGCTAGTCTTGTGTGACATCTTTTTCTGACATTTCACCATCGTCTAGATGGAGATTCTAATTTTTCATGCCCCGGAATATAACACCAGAACTGACACTCCTCTTCATCAAGGTGAGCCTGCTTCCATGCTGAGAAAAATGGGACTTTCGCCTCCTTCTTGTCAGTTGTTATGCTTCTGTTGATGCCGCTTGAATTTACATTGTTTTTTTTTCTTGCTGTTGCTGACTTCCATTGAAATTTTTGATGACCTAAATCCCTCCTTTTCATATATGCTCTTGCAAAGACCTGTTCTGAACATAAGCACAGGATGTGTTTATATTTATCTTTATCATGTGTTTATGTCTCTAGTGTGTATATAGATGGGACTTGGCTCTTTTGCTTTAGATAAATGCTGCAAAGGTACCATTCTGCTTTTTCTCTGCTTTGTCTTCATGACCCTGGTGATGGCGATGGGGTAAATGCTTGTCCTAGAGATGCCAGTTCTGAGACTAACCCTCTCATGTCTGTGAATCAAGAGGAACGCTCAGTGCTTGGCCCAGCCCTGGAGCACTCATCTTTATGACAGTCTTCTCTTCTGCTCCCAGGTCCTTTCTCTCAGCTCCATGGCGCTCTGTGGGAAAATAGGAGCACTCAGGACTTTTTTAAAAAGAAAGAATAATCTTGTTAAACTTCAAAACTGAGGCAGGACTAGGGCAGTACAGCAGCAGGGGGAGGGCACACTGGTTTGGAGCCATGTGGACCAGGGTTCGAATCCTGCCTCCTTTACTTACTTGGGCAGCCTGGAAAATGGAAATTCAAACATCCATGCCTCAGTTTCCTGACAGAAATATTTTTGGAATGATTAAATATAATATTTGTTATGGGATAGATAATATAGAAATTATACATATATACATAAATTAGACATGTGCCATTGGCAGGATAAATATAATAATAACACACGTGAAAAATATCCCAGAACCTGGCACATGGTAGGTGTGGCTTCTGAAAGTGGTGCACGGAGCCCTCAGCCTTTCCTTTGATCTGCGTTTCTCACTCTCCTGAATCCAAACTGAGTTTCCTTTCCAGTGTCTTCCTAAGTTCCGGCCCCCTGGTCCGCGCCCTGCCCTGACATAGGCCTGCTGTAGTTCCCTTGTCCATGGTGATCTCTTCTGCCCTTGGACTCTTGGCTTATGGACAGTCTCATCCATTGCCTGTCTTCTCCAAGCGTTTTCTTTTTCATGTGACTTCTCATCTTCCCAGGTCAGTTTGAATTCACTCCATTTCTTCATGTCCCGCAGTGCCGGCCGCAGTGCCTCACATGTAAAGAATGCCAGGGAGGGTCGGAGAAGACTCCAAGAGAAGAACGATGCCCTTTTGTGAGCACGACCAGAGGCCAGAGCATATGCTTTTCTGTCCAGAATAGGGAGTCACTCGGCTGAAGGCAGCAGTCTCCTTCCTGTAGGCTCAGATTTGGGCTTTTGCAGCCTCATCTCGTGAGCCTTACTGTCTTTTCTTGGAAAATGGGACATTGATTGGCAGCCCGTGTCAGAACTTTGCCGTGGAGATCGAATGCTAAATGCTCTGTGAGGGCGGAGGTGGCTTTCCGGGACCAGGGCTGGGTTTCCACACCTGCATCTTCCCATCTAGCCATGAGGAGAGGTCTTCTCTCTCCCCAGCACCTGGGGCCAGAGGTGACCACCTGGAGTTGCACTGCACGCGAATAACCAGCTTTATTTTCTGTCCTCCAGACTAGCAGACTGCTTAGAGCCCAGGGGCAGTCTTACCTTTGTCCCACCAGTGCCCGGCATAGTAGACACTGAATCCCTGCTTCCCGAATGATTGAGGCAGTTAACCGGTCGTCGAGTCAGCAATCTCAGCTTAGGCTACATCTGAGACGATCAGATCTGGCTCAGGGCGTCTCACTGGCCTCGAACATGGGGACCCTAGGGAACCCCAGGGTTGGTAGTGGCCATGAGCAGTGGTGCCCAGAGCCCAGCAGAAAGGAGCCGCTGGTTGAGGATGAGACTCAGGCACACCCCACCGCACGCCATGGCTCCCGCCAAGCTTCGCATGGAGAGCAGTGGACATCTTCGGAGTGGAGAGGCGGGTCGGGGAGAGAGGAGCTCCTCGGTAGCTTGTGTCGCCTCCCTCCTGCCCTCTCTCCCTGTTCTTCCTCTCGTGGCAGTTTGTACAAAAGTGGGTCCCCGAGGTCCAGGAACAGGGGACTTTAGGATGTTCCTCCTTCGTTCTGCCTGGTACCCCGTCTCGCTGGTGAGTGTCTGTGCCTTAGAAGTTCTTGGGTGTTGTGACGGTCAGGACACTCTCACGCTGATGCCAAGTTGCTGGCAGGCTGCTGAGAACCGAGTTGGCCAGGTTGAGAGCGCTCGGCGCCGGGTTCGGTCACAGCAGCACCAGAAACTGTCGTTCCAGCGCTCCTCATTTGTCCTGGAAGCCATTCTCCTTTCCCGAATATTAGGCATGGCAGCTCAAGGGAATAAAAATCAGAACCTCATCACTTAATAAGGGACCTGATTGGAGAAGGCCTGAGTAGATTCTGGGTTTTCTTAATTTTGTTTCATTATTCTGCAAGAAAAGCATACTCTTTGGAAGGAAGGAAGGAAGGAGAGAGAGAGAGAGAGAGAGGAGAGGAGAGAGGGAGAGAGAGAGAGGAGAGGAGAGAGAGAGAGAGAGAGAGAGAGAGAGAGAGAGAGAGAGAGAGAGAGAGAGAGAGAGAGAGAGAGACCCACACTGGGTTTTACAGACCAATCGTTGACAATCCTACCCATGTCTCTTTGCCTAGCCCACTATCCACGACGGGATCCTAATCCATGATACTTGTTTGATTTATGTTATTCTAGCATTTTCTAAAGTACATATACATATGTAATGCATTTTTATATGTTATACAGGTTACATAGTATGTGATGTATGTGGTATGTGCAAAGCATGTGTATACACAAATGTGTGCATATGTCTGTCTATGTGCACACGTGTATATGTATGTGCATGTATATACGTACCTGCATGTATGGATGTGTATATATGTATACATGTACTTGTGTGTGTGTGTGTATATATATATATATATATATATATATGTATGTATGTATGTATCGCCCCAAGACACAGACTCGCGGCGCCGTGTCAGGCACTGTGTCATTCTGCAGCAGTTCGAGAGTTTACTGAACAACGCACACAGAGCATCTTCCCCTGTCAGCCACGCACACCTCTTGTTCTTTTTCAAAGCTCTGTAGGAGTGTCCCATAAGGTGAACACACCAATCCCTCTGACCTTCGCTTTTCTCCTTCCTGTTTTTGACCATGATCTCAATTTTCTGCTGTGACAATGAGTCAGGAAACTCCACGGTGTACACACAGACGCACATGCGCGCGTGTGCACTCACACACACATTTTTGCAAAGTGTGAGACTGTTTCCTGTAAAACAGATGCCTGAAAGCAGAATCATGGCATCAAAGGGTGCACCTTACACATTTGCAATTGCAAATTGCACATTTGTGATTCTGGTGCGTGCTGCCCTATTGATTCATTTTCAGATGCTGTTTTATGCTCTCTAAGGGGCTGCACGGACACTCCCACACCGATCTACACACAAGCCACCGCCCCAGCACATTGACTATTCATATGTTATCTTGGAGCCTGTGGGTCTTTATCCCCAAATTGCCATCGTTTTCTATGTACAGTTTTGTCTTCTGTCTTATTTTTCGAATTCATATTGGTGCAAATTATTTTCTTTGTCAAAAGTGAATCCTCATAGCTACCCTGACCAATGCTCGTTTCAGTGAAGTGGTTCAAAATAAAGACTTTTATTAAAGTTCTCCCACTTGTGTTCAGGACCTAGGGTGGAGGAAAGAAAGTGAAACGGCCTGTTACGAGCATGGTCCCTGCCTCCCAAAGTTGGTGGATTGCAGGCCAGGAGGTCTGGTGGGAAGGGTCCCTGCTGAGAGGGTAGGAAGAAGAGACTTCAGATGAGTGCCTCTAGGATTCCAGTTACTGTCCTATGCATTCTCATTGAGCATTTGTAGCTAATCCCAAGGGGAAGGGGAAGGGTTGGCTAGGAAAGCAATGCTTCTGTTGCTGTGACTGCTACGTCATTGTACCCACTACTCGGGAACTTTCCATGACTTACGTCATTTACACTTTGCAGTAGACCTATGTGCTATGTACTGTGTTTGCCCCTGGTCTACAGAGTATGAAGCAAAGTGGGGACAAGTAACTCGTCCAATATCACACAACTGAAAAGTGGGTTAACAATCTAGTAGGAGAGCCATCTACAGGGCAGAGCTGGGATATGACGTCACTGCACCCCACTGTTCATCCTTGGGAAGAGTGGCAATTCCAGGCCTACTGGGTGAGGCAGACTCACCGAGGACTGGCTTCCCCCACACATCTGGGAGGAAAACTAGGTCATTAACATCTGTTCTCTGCGGCAGGAAGTACCAGCAAGTCATTGTGAGCTTCTAAATTGGCAGAAGGGACTTTGTGACAGGGAGATCCCATTTCCGGAGTGTTTTGAGAGGCTCCCAAGGGTGCCAGTTACTCATGTTTGGTGTCAATAGAGCAGTCGAGGGTGACAGAGAACTGAGAAGTGGTTTATTAACTCATCCTTCCCACGTCCCCTGTGGATGCCATGTAAATGTCATCGTGTGCAGTGCTTTCTGAAACTTCAGAGCGCGTTCCTAGTCGACATCTCACTCAATGCCTTACCTTGTTCCGATTTATTCATGTGGTGGCTCCAAGTTTCTAACCCTCCTCACCTTCACCCTCACCCGTCCATCCCTTCTTTCAGCCACACTGACCTTCCTGACATCCCCAAACACCTCATCCTTAGATACTTTCCTCCTTGCCTGCCTGCACGCCCCTTGTGCTCTCCACACAGCAGTTGATCTATTGGGATTACCGTGGCCAAAGAAATTTCATCCTTAAATTTCTTGCAGAGTTCTCATGCTGCTGACCCACAACCTTTACGTCTCAGCCACAATGGTCTCTTTCCATGCTGTCCACGCCGCTGTTCAGATTTCCTAAGCTCCTTCTGCCACAGGCCCTTTGCATATGCCATTATTATCTTTGTGAAAATATCCCCCCTTTTCTCACCAACCTCTCAGGGGTGAATCCTCATCATTCTGGTCTCAGTTTAAATCCTACCGAATCAAAGTTCTTTTTTTTTTTTTTTCTGTGAGTTCTTCTCTTTATATCTCCTACTAACTTTCCTATTTGTTTCTGTCATCATGTTTTTATTATTTATTTTATACATATTTTAGCTCTCTTACTTGACTCAGGAGTCACATGAGATTATATACCTGATCTGTTTGTTCTGTGCCTAACACAGTGTCAAAAGGCCATGTTGGTTCGGTAGATGGAGGAGTGGTTCAATGAATGAATAGTTAGCTGGACATCTTAGCACCTTGTAGTTTGCATGGGTTCTTTTGCCTTTTTTTTGAAGTAGATAAATCTTGTTTTAACATTTTCAAGTCAATGATTTGTTGAATTTTCCCGTTTATTTAATGAGGATGGATTGATCTTTATCAAAATTTAGAGATCACCTCAAAGTTAGACTAAAAATAGACTAAAAATAGTGAAATCAGAATTTGAAGCCAACTTTGTCTGACTCTCAAGCCCAAGCAAGTTCTGAAGCTAAGACAACGTGCCTTAACCCTGCTGACTTATTTGAGTAGTGGAGGTAAGACCTGGGCTTAAAGGCTGGCAAGCTAAAGTCGTTAATAGTTGTGTATATCAGAAACGCTGAATGCCAAGCATAATGACAAATGTGTTTTGCACTGTGACTACACACATATATGTGTGAATGTGTATGTGTGTAAAATAAATTTTGCAAGAGAATATACTCTGGTATTTGCTATTCTTTCATATATTTTTTCAGTGCTGGTGTGACCCACTGAATTGATCTTAAAGGTTATAAGTGAGTCATCACTCGAAGTTCAGAGATTCCCTCAAACATCAGAGAGGCTAGTGAGGTGCTGGGGATTCACAGGGGAACAGGTTGCTGACCACTGGATTTATGATCTCGTTCTGGAGAGCCTCCTTGTCCAGAGAAGATTCAAGTGACTCAAGGTGAAGGGTTGGCGAAGGAACTTAGACTGGTGCCCAAGACAGGAAGGCTACCATAAGGTCATTGTCTTATCCCCATTGTCCCAATGGCCAAGCCAGTGGTGTCTTTCACCTAACACTGTGGCTCCCTGGTTCCATCAGCTCTATACTTTCTCCTGAAAATGCTCATCCTGACTGCCTAAAGGACCCTTTGTGTCTCCTCTTCCTCTTCCCCTGCCCCTCCTCCCCCATCCATCCTTCTCCTCCCCTTCCTTCTTTTTCAGAGGAAGGAAGTCCAGCAGGAATAAACAGAAGAGGAAGAAGCATTTTTATTTATTTTCTTGCTCAGTTTAGATGTTCCGGTGACTCTGGGCCACAAACCCGGCTCCTTGAGCTGTATGTGAACTGTTCCCCAGGTTTGAGCTTAACCCCTGAGCCACCAGGGTGCGCCATCTTCTTTTTTTGTTTGCACTCTAATTGTTATGCTATTGGTTTATAATAGTGACTGTCAGGAGTAAAGAATCACATATCTGTCCACACGTGTATCTCACCATGCCCACCATCACCAGAGTGCTAGTGCCAATCATTTTCAGTGTGACCCCTGCCCCTTGTCCATTGCTCTGGTAATCACTGTGTGATTGCAGCGTCTAAGAGTGTTTTTGTTGTGTTTTTAGGAAGATCGTTTTCTTTGTTTTTATATTCATCTGTGAATGAAACATCTCATACTTGTCACTCCTCTTCTGACTTATTTCACTTAGCATAACCATATTCCAGCTATGTTGCTGCAAAAGGCAAGATTCTATCTATCATCTACCTACCTATCATCTATCTTACTGTCTTATCTATCTTATCTATCTACCATCTGAGTATAATCTATCTCTCTACTCATCTGTCTGTAAACTGAGAGTATTCTAGTGCGTATATATTCAACACGTCTTCTTTCTCCAGCCATTTGTTGATGGACCTTCAGGTGGATTCCCCATCGTGTTATTGTGAATTGTGCTGCAGCGAACATAGGAATGACTTTTGAATTAGTGTTTTCATATCCTTCTCATATATTCCAGAAATGTAATTGCTGCATCACACAGTGGTTCTATTTTCTATGTCTGAGATATCTCCAATGTACATTTTCACCAACAGTGTACCAAAAAAAAAAGCTTTCTTTTTTCTCCAAACCCTCTGCAACACTTGTTTCCAGTCTTTTTGATGTAGTTCATTCCCATAGGTGATATCTCACTGTGGTGTTGATTTCCATTTCCCTAAAATAGTGATGTAGAGCACTTTGTCTGTGCCTGTTGGCTCTCTGTGTGTCTTCTTTGGAGAGATGTCTGTTTTGGTTTTCTGCCCATTGTTTTCCTATTGGATTGTTTCTTGTTTTGGAAAATGTCTACTGTATATACTTTGGAGATTAGCATTTACATGTGATGCACACACATTTTCCCCAGCCACTAGGTGGTTTTCCTGATGGCTGGCAGTGCGGAAGGTTTGGCGTTTGATGCTGTCCCCTTGGCTGGCTTTGTCTCCCTTGTGACTGGAGTTGAGTCCCCAGAGACATCTCTGAGCTTAATGTCATGGGACATAGCACCTGTGTTTTCTTCTATGCACTTCGTGGTTTCAAGTCTCTAATCCCTTTGAATGAATTGTTGCTCCTGGTGATAGAAAATGATCTAGTTCGTTCTTTTGCAGGTGCTTGTCCAGTTTGCCCAGCACCAATTGTTAAAGAAATTTTCCTTTCTCCACTGTATGTTCTTGACTTCTTTCTCGTAAATTAGCTGTTAGGACACTTTCTCCCTCCACTTCTACTCCTGTAGAAACATGTTCTCCCGCTAGACTCCCCATGTGGGAAACTCTGCCCATTCCTTTAAGGGCAGTACCACTTTTCTATAAGCCGCAGCTCAGCGCCCTGCTTGCCAGCAGCAGCTGCAAGTTAAATGGCATCTTCTGGGCGCTGCCCTGGCTTCTCTAACTCAGGAGGACTGCAGACTGGGCAGAGCTGTTTCAAACAGAGCAGGGCAGGTTCACAGTGGTCCGAACCTGAGGGCCCCACATGTGCTCGTTTTTTAAAAATCTGCTCTCCAACATGAAAAGAAGGTTGGATATGACTATGTGACACCACCCACCCTAACTTCCTTCTGTCACTCTCCCTCTCCCCGCCCCGTGATCAAAGCGCTTTTTGAAGTCTGCAATAAAGTGTTCCTGTTTGATATGCCTTTTGTCTCCTCTGCCCCTTGACCAGACGGCCCTAGAGGGGACAGTCTGGCGTCGTAGAACCTGCATCTTTTCTTAGGGTGCACCTCTCCCTCACTGCCTGTCGTCCATTCGTGCCCTCATTCGCTTGTTCCACGTGGTAACGGAGCCTCTACTGCAAGTAAGACACTGAGTTCCGGGCAGAAGAGACTGGGGAGTGGCTTTCTTCTAGAAACTCGCTTTTTAGAGGGGAATAAAACAGTAATGGCCGCTTTATTTTATATAGTCCTTTAACATTTATAGCACGGCTTCATAAACATCACATGGCAAGCTCTGTGTTATTAGATCCTTCTGAGAGACAAGGAGCCTGACTCAGACCCAGAGAAATGAGTGCCGTGTGAGGTTGTATTCAACCCACACCTCTTGGGTTCCAGGTCACCACCCTCTTCGTTGTGCTCGCTGTATGTCTGTCTCTGTGGCGTCCTCAATGTAATTGGATCAATAACATGTTCTGTCCACACTGCCCTTCAGCTCTGAATCGGAGCGATCACCACCACCTCTGCTTGGGAGCCCCTGAAAATCCAGCAGACAAGGTGGCCCTGTGTCTGAAATGGTGTCACGGGCTTGCAGATTAGACACAATTTAAGTCAGCTCTGCTCATTCTCAGTTGCAAAATCTGAATTTGATCTGCATGCATTCCATTTTCCTCTTAGGAAACCAAGGCCGGCAAAATCTGTGTTTGAAAAACACAGGCTCTTTAGAATTAGTCAGCCTGGGCGGTATGCCGTATTGAGAATTTTCTTTCTTTTTTCTTCTTTTAACCTTAATTGATGGACAAAGCCAGCCACTTGTAGGATGGTAGAATGTTTCTTGTTGCTCTGATGGATTGTGCCACCGGTGGATCCCACCCGGGACGGACCCTGCTCCCCGCCTGAGCCCCTCTCCTACCGGACACGGCCTAAGAGCTCAGGCTGGCAAAGCAGGTGGGAGCAGGCCACCCACAGACAGGAGTGAAGCATCCCCAGACAGCCGTCCTCTGAACTGTCTCCACTCTCTTTAAAATAAGATATAGACAGAGATTTGTCATGGAATCACAAAGAGGAATGTCACCAAAGCTGTCACCAGAGCCCCTTAAAATGTCACTTCCCAGCATTAATTGCCGCGATAACAAAACAAACAGGCATTCTCTGCCCGTTTGCTCTCGCCCCTCCTCCCTGTGCGCCCTCTCCCTGTCGCCTGTCTCCCTCTCCGCCTGCTCCCTCAGAGCCCCTCCCCCGGGTCTCCAGGGCCCCTGGGGCCTGCTGACTTGATGAGACTGTGCCCTGTCAGGTGGCCCCACCGCACACTGACAGATGAGGGAGATGGAGGTTTGATAAATGTCAGGGCTGGAGAGACTGTTCCTGATTGATTAGAGCTGGTGCCATTTCCCAGCCGTCAGGAGACACTGGACTTTCCATCCTGGCCTCTCCTGCAATGGTTGGAAATCCCCGTGTGGGTCTGTCACTCCGGGAGCCCAGGCAGCTAGCTCAACAGTCTCCTCAGGGCCCCAGTCTGCCCCTGGCTTCCTTATCCTCCTCCACCTCAGGGGGGCAATAAGTCACCATCTTTGCCCACAATTGCTATCCTCCCTGATTCTTCCAAAGAGCTCCTAATTGTAAAAATGACACATGCTTATTGTGGAAAACTACAAAATTCAAGAAAAGTATGAATCAACGATTTTAGACGACCTCATCAAAAAGCCATAGTAACTTTTTACCCATTTTTCTCTTATGTTGCCTATTGCAAGTAAAAACCTATGTTATTTTATGTCTTATATTTATTGATTATATTATACAAATTTGAACAAGTTTGCCATTTTATTTTATAACCACCCCATGATTTATCCCCCACCCGCACCTCATTTTATGTTCCTCTATAATAAGCATTTTCTTTTTCACCATGCTGTATTCATTCCTTGGAGTATATTCCCAGGAGTCGAATGCTTGGGTCCAAGAATCTGAATATTTTAACTTCTTCATACATATTTAGCTCAGGTTCCCTGTGTTTGGAAGTCTGCATAAACACTTGTCCAATAAGGAAATATTTTAAATTTTTTCAACATTTATTCTTCAAGCTTTGAGTACCTACTATGTGTCAGACACCATTTAGGGAACCAAGGATGATGAAGTTAAGAAATCATATGTCTATTTTTATGGAGTTTATTTTCTAGTGTGGAACGGCCATAAACAAGTAAGAGAAAATATATTTATATGAGGTTCTATAATTAAGCACAAAATATGGATTGTATATACTTTGTAATAAAATATAATTATTTTGTGTAATATCTGCAGCTGTTCCATGCTTGCGCATATGTGTAAATACACATATGATCCTTTGAAGGGGATCAGGACCCTCAGGAAAGGCTTCGCGGATGATATCTGAGGACCAGCTAGAGCGGATGAAGAGGTAGACCGTTTGCTGATCTGAGGAAGGCGTTTTCAGGCAGAGGGGCAGCCAGGGCAAAGCGCCTTCTGTGTGCTGGTCGCATCCGAGGAGCAGGAAACGGGAGGATGGGGAGAGAGCAGCAGACTGTTGAAAAGAGGGTCCTGAAGGGCTCGGGAGAGAGGGGTGGTGCCTGGTCAGTGAGCGCAATGAGAAGCCATTGGGAAATGGGGGAATTAATTTCAGACAAAGGTGGTCAGCAGTTAGCGCGTGGTTTTGGCATCAAGAAGGGATGCTGGGGAGGAGAGAGAATACAGGCTGTCTTCTGGAATCTCACGGGTAGAACTGTGTCCTTGAGTAAGTTTGTTGTGCTTTCACGTAGACTGCCTTCTCCATTTTTTCAATTCAGTTGCCAGCATTTATAAATTCGGACACTTAGCATGATGATCCGCATTTCTGCCTCCCTTGATTGTCGGGGGATCTGGGAAACCTGGGCTCTTCCGGCTCTAGGCGGGAGCTGTGGCAGCACCTGCTTTGGAAGGATTGCTTTCTCCATCCATCATGGGCACCGGCTGACCCTCTTCCTTAACCTAAGTCCCTCTGGCCCTTCGGGGCTCTTAAGCTCGTGTTCTCCCAGAGAAAGGAAACACCGAGAAAACCCTTGTAGCCTGGGCAATTGGTGCAGAGAAACCCACGGGAGTGTTCAATTTGACTCCTGTTTTCTATCAAGATGGGAAGACATTAGAAGCTCTAGGACCTTTCGGAAGACATGCCGCTGCCCCACCACTGACAAGAGGAGAAGTTTGGTGCAGGACAGGACACCTCTCTCTTTCCTCTCCAACTCCTTGAGTTTGTTGTTTCCAGCCAGCCAGGGTCCAGCAGCAGATCAGAAACCAAGAGACCTTTAAGACCTTTGGCAGCAGACCAGGAGGTACGCAAGAAACCCAGCTCCCAAGCCGGACGCAGCTGGGGCCAGGCTCACTCCTGTAACTCACGACGGGCGGAAGCTGGATCAAGTCACCGATGCTTCTGGGACTCAGTCTCCTATCCAGTGGAGTGGCTTTATCCAGGGTTCTCGTGAGAATTAAAGGAGATCCTGCAATCACAGTTCTTTGCACCATGCTTTGACTCAGTAAGCAGCAGCCATTATTGTTATTTTGAGCGAAATGCTCATTGTGTTCATCAAATGGAACAGAGAGGAAAGCGATTTATCTGAGGTTGCATAGCAGTCAGTACTAGAAGTGTGTGTGTGTGTGTGTGTGTGTGTGTGTGTGCGCGCGCGCGCGCATGTGTGTTTTGGATGTGGGTGAGTGATGGGGGAGATGGGAAATGGTGACTGTAATACAGACCAACTTTTCAGCCATCATCATCTTAACATTTCTACCATGCTGCTTCTGAAGGGGTACTTTTCTCAGTCTAAATCCTGGATGTGAACTTTGGTTCTGACACACCATAGATTACTAAGTATATTTTAAAAAATGAATGACTGACTCCCTGACTGGAAGGGACTGTGTCCTCCCTACAAGGGAGTTGGAGAGACAGCAATTCTGCTGACCCTTCTCTGCCAAGTCCATTTCCTGAACACACTGAGCAGTTTTCTTCTTCCCTTGAAGCCTAAAACCCTCTCATTCTCTGTCTCCTCCATGGCCATTGCTCTGGAGGTAGGAGCTTCACATGAGTGGGCTGGGTTGTCATTGTCATGGGCCCGGGACAGAAGAGGACCCGGGGATCGTGAAGCAGGGTGTGTGGCTCCAGGCTCCTGGGGGAGGGGCCCTCAGGCAGGCACACATTGGCAGTGTCCCCCCAGTGTGGCTGGAGCGGCATCCGACCTCATGCCGAGAGATGATCCCCACCAGGCACCTGGCTCCTGGGTGACTCTTAAAACCTGGCTGTCCCTAGAGTAGTCATCCATGGAATTACTGCTCCTGGGCATTTCCAAGTTGGGCGTTTATTGTGTGACCTTTCTTTTCCACATTTTAAAGATTTTGTACTTCATCAAGTGTTTGCTCTCCTCCGCACATGTTTCCCCATCTACGGAATGAATGCCGAAGACAAAAGCTCTCCTGGAACTTGGCCAGGAGTCAGCCTGTTTCGGGGGTGGGGTCGATATCCCCAGCAGGACAAGAGCGGTTTCTATGAAGTCCTTGGCCAGCAAGTTTCCCGGGCATCTAGCTATGACACACTAGTGGGGAGCTGGACACGCTGGGGTAGAGACCACTGATCAGCAGCATGAAGAAGACTGTTTCCCAGCACCTCCCCATGGCAGCACCAGGTCAGTGTCAGTATTCGCAGGCTGACTTGGGAAAGCTCTGCAGGCTGTGAGAAGGGTGATGGCCTCAGCCTCTCCTGACTAGGAGACCTGGGTAAGAATCTCACCTACCTACCCCTGATTTTGAGATCTTGAGGTAGTCACTTCATTTCTCTAAGCCAGGATTTCTCGATCATGGGTGATTTTGTCACCCTCCGTACCCTACTGGAGACATAGGGCAGTGGTGGAGTCATTTCTGTTTAGCATGACTTGGGAAGGGATAGGAGATGCTTCTAGACTCTAATGGGTGGAGGTCAGGACGCTGCTGCCCACCCTGCCATGCACAGGACATCTGCCCACAGTTAAGAAATAGCCAGTTCAGTGTCAGTGATGCCAAGATTGAGATCTCATGCAGACACACCTGGGTGGCAGGCTTGAGTTGTCACCTTGACCAAAAAGAGACATCAATTTCACAAGAATATGGGACAACCAAACCATCCTGGCAGCGAATGCCTTTTGTAAGTGAATATGATACCCAAACAGAGGACGGGGATATCACTGATGCCATGTCATGATTATTTTTCCCTCACTTCCAAGGGATTGTTTTGAGGGGCATTCCCTCAGGGTCCTTGCATCATGGTGCAGTTTCCTGAACAGTTGTTGCCCCAGCTTTCTGCTTGACTTATTCCTTCACCTTCTCCAGGTCCTTTCTCCCTCATCACCTTATCGTCAAGGTCATCCCTGAGCACCCAGCTAAACAGTCCAATATACGTGGTCACTGCTGCCCCCGTCACACCCTCTCTTCTCTCTTTTGCTTCATCGCTTTGGTTACCCTTCGCCCCATTGTAGCGTAGTGATGTACTCTGGTCTGTCTTCCCCCAGGGACGTTTTCTCTTTTGTTCAGTGCTTGTTGTTGAGAGCATTGCCTGGTATAGAGCAGCCAACAAATAATTCTTGAATGAGCAGACACATTGAACGAGTAAATGAATCAATGAATGACATTGAGCGTTTTAATTCGGTTTGTTCTTGTGTCAAAGAGCAGACTTTTGGGCTTGGTGGAGAGGGATTGATGTTTACTTGTAAAAGCAGTAATATGAGCTGGTCTCTATAGACCAGGCTCCATGATTAGCACTCAATAAATATTTGACCATTGAATCCATAAAAAAATTAGGTGTGGTCAGTCTCTCTCATTGCCCCCCTTTTCCCCATAAGCTGGGGATTCATAGGTTAACTTGTCCACCATCAGGGACCTTTATGGGAAGCCAGGATTTCTCTGTGTGACCTTGACATGCTCACTTTTCACCAGTACCCTACTGCCTTTACTACTGGACATCACAGCAACTAGGGGTGATCTGAAAACACTGCAGTTTCATGAAGAGCCGTCGTTAGGGTATAACAAGAATTGGCCCATTGATTCTGTCTCACGCAGCTCAGCTGAATTCATGTGTCTGTCTGTCTGCCTTTCTTTGGTCTCTACTGGACTTGACCTGGAATTGACCTCTGTGTTCTAACCTGGATATGCCCGTGGCTTCCACTACCTGACAGTGTCTGCTTCTGGCTCCTTTCAGTTTCCATGAGACAGACTTCTCTGTCTCTGATTACCTTCTCGTGTCCCCTGTTCAGAGACCCCATGAGAGAATTTCTCAGCTCTGACATTGATTGTCTTAATGGACAGATCCTCACACCAGGCCATGTCATCCTCCACAAGCTAATCTGGGGCTGCCTGGCTCTGCTCAGACATGGTTCCATCAGCTTGGCCAGGATGGTGGCATGTTGGCATCCCCAGCAAGATACCCTCTGGTTATGAAGCACCTGTAACTACTTTTTTGCACAGAAGCAGGCATCTGTGGGTACGACCGACCCGCAAAGCATCATATTCTGTCCAGAGCAGTGGAGAGTCCATCTGTGCAGAGCAGGGCTGGTGAGCCTCACTTCAAAAGAACCTGGTTTATGAATCGTTCAGCTTAGAAAAAGATAAATCAGAGAGCAACAGATTATTTTTCTAAATGTTTCTTTATTTTACAAAAGCCTTCTCCCAAGGATCTCTTCCCCTATCTAGTACTCCACCAGTGAATGTGAAAGAAAGTGGGATTCACCCAACTTTTAGCTTACCAAAATGTAGAGAGACAGACTAGTCTATAAACCAAAGCAAAACCGCAATAGCAGGCCCTTCCGGGAAATGGCCAGCTGTCCCAGAATGGGTTTGGACTGGAACACACCTGGGTATGCATCTTGTTTCTCCAGAGCATCGCCATTTTGGACAAATGAACTAACCTCTTTAAGTCTCAGATTCTTCACCCTTGGAACTGGTTTCATCAGAGTGTCACATTCCTAGGATTGCTTTGCAAATAAAGTTCAATGATATTTGAATCGCCCAGTGTAGAGGCCACCTGCTATGCCTATTAAAGGTCCTGAGAAAAATCGCTTCCCTTGCCCGACCCTCCGTCTCTCCATCTGTCTGTTCAGCAGCTTGGACCCTTGTGGGTATGAACTTCTACATCCTTCCTTTTCTGGAAACACGTGTGGCATGGGGCCAGTGGAAATTGAGCCAGAATTCAACGCCATGTGCCTAGCTGGAATTCCAAAAGGTCTGTGGATAGGGGAAGAGATGTTATTAGAAAAAATGGACTCTGTGGCTAAGGTGCAGGCCATTTAAAACCTCTGAACTGGGCTTTGAGACCCAGAACTGGGAGTTATAGAAAAATAAAACAAAATACAGGAGATCTTGGTGTGCCCTGGTGGAGTAGTGGTTTGGTCAACTGCCTCCAGCCAAAGCGCAGTCCACATACATCCCGAAGACCGGGGTTCACATCCAGGATGGACAAGTGCATAAAAACAGATGCTTCCTCCTCCTCTCTCCTCCTGCCTGCCTGTCTACTCACCTTCATTCCTGCCTGCACCTTTCCTTGAAAATACCCAAAACAATCAAATAAAAAGACAAGCAGGAGATCTTTCAGAGGAGGAGAGAAGCCCGTCAGGTAAGACTTCCCTCCTTCTACCTCTTTCTACAGCAATGACATTCGCACAGCAGTCAGTGGCTTCTCACTGGGCTGATAAATGGCAAAGGCCCGTTTCACGTTTCTCTCTGTAGCCCCACTGGCTTCAGGAATGTTCAGTTGAGTGTCCGAGCAGGTGGGCAGAGAGAACTGTTACTTCCTCCTCCTTCCCACTGCGAATGGAACCCCCAGAGAGCAGACGCACGCGCCCCATGATACCGACTGATGTTAGGGGCCGCCTGGTTGGTTCTGTTCGTTGCCCTGGACAGCAGCTCTCCTGCAGGGCAGACCGGCAGCCTGCTTGACCCAGCACAGCGGTGTCCCAGACAGCTGTGTTCCTTGGCAGTGTCGGCTTGTGGCACCGGCAGGTCCCTTTTGGGGAGGATACAGCAATGGGAGACAGAGAGTAGGGTACTGGAGTAGGGATGAGGGGGCCCGGGTGTCCCCTCCGTGACCCAAGTTGGGGCCTCCTCCTCCCTGTGCTCACCTGATCATTTGTGCATGACCAGGTGCACTGTGAGATCAACCCACCTTTCTCCGGCCCTGACGTGGCTTGTTGGTGCCTCCAGTGACGTGGATAGTCTGACAGGTGTTTCCTTGGTTTGGTCCTGGGGTCTGGGCATCACCCTGGAGGAGACAGCTGTTTCCGATTGTGCCCTCCCTCCCATCATGAGGAGACGACATTTGACACTTCCGTAAAAGGCCCAGGGGTTGGAGGGGATCACCTGGATCTTCAGGGTTACCTGTTGCAACTCTGCCTGTCTGTGCCTGCACTTGGGGAAGGAGGAGGCCGGTTTCCAGGAGCATGAGAGCTGAGCTGACAAATCAGGAGAGGCCCCCTGGGGGAGAGAGAGGGTATGGAAAGGTATGGAAAGATGGGGAGGAGAGACGTGGAAGGGAAGAGGGCGGGGTGAAAGCAAGACCTCTGTCTGCACGGCAGCTAGGTGTGCGGGCTCTGGAACTAGGCTGTGCTGTTAGCTCTGAGAGATTCCGATGCTGACTAGCCCTGCAGAACTGTGACCGCGTGGTAAAAGCCCCTGGCTGTAACTGTCCTACCTCTAAATCTGGGGAGAGTGGGAGAATGCCTGTCACGAGACGTGGTCTGCCTGAGCAAATGAGCGCATGGGCTTTTGAGAAAGCAAAGGTGCAGCGCGCATTGAGAGTCCTCTGTACACTGATCCGGTACTTTATATGCTTCCTCGCTGATTTCTCACCACTGCTCCCCAGTTCATCCATCCAGTATGCTGGGGACAGAGCCCTGGAAGCGAGCGTGACCTCTGGCCACAGAGATGTCGGGTCTAAATGGAGACCCAAACCACCTCATCCTACAATTACTAATTTAACTAACACTCAACTGCTGGGAAGGCGACTCCTGAGTGTTCTGGGCCCTCGGCCTCCATTCGTTTAAGAAGGCCTTTGGGAGGAAGACATAGCAGAATTCAGGAGGATGCCTAGTGTTTAGTCCAATGAAGAGTTAACGTGCAGAGGAGGTAACTATTGCAAAGAAAGAACTTATCCCATTTGATGACCTTGAAGTCCACATGACCTAAATCGGAAGGTGACTGGGCGACAGTGTTCTATTACACATAGATGGGGAAACTGAGGCAGGGGACACCGAGGTGACTCAAGGGGTTACGTTTCTGGGAGGAGAGATGGGGATGATCGAGATGGTAGCTTATCTCCCAGCCCCACTAGGGAGAGCACCGTGGGAGATGATTCTGGTTTGCTTGTCCAGAAAATAGAGCGCGTGGCCGTTCCCATTCTGTAGATGGAGAGCAGAGACTGAGCAGGCAGTGGGGCTGGCCAGGCGTGCCCAGCTGAGCTTGGACCTTATCTGTTCTAATTCCCTGAGGGTGACAGGGCAGAACTGGATTAATTTCAAAATAGCCCTGTCCATGCTCCAGGGTTTAATATCTCCTGTGTCCCCTGGGTCAGCCTTGATGTGGGAATGCCCCGCTCCTATCAGCAGTATAAAGCATTTAGGGTGTGTGTGTGTGTGTGTATGTGTGTGTGTGTGTGTCCCCGAAGCATGCTGAGTTCACTGAGGGAAACGCACAGGACTTGGGTAAAATCTTATTTATTTTTTTTGGAAGGCATGCAGTACAAAATCATTTCTCCACCTGCATAAATATGCATGAGGCTGGTCTACTCAGGAAGCAGGGACAGGGGAAGACCGCCCCATGTGACTGGTGTCACGGCCCGGCCCATGGCTGCTGGCACCCCATTAATCAGGGGGAGCAGCAGCCTCGTGAACTGTGAAATTGGCAGCCCCCTGACAGCTCCGGGGCCCAGTCGAGCAGGGACTCTATTTCACAGCTGGAAGGTGGCAGTGGGGTGGGGACAGCCGGGTGCGGGGCACTGTTGTCCTGGCGGCCATGCGCCCCCGTGGCCTTTGCAGCCCCTGGACGAGCCTTGTTCTTGAGAGGGCACATGCCTTTTTATTAAGGGGAGCCGAGGGGCAGAGAGAAGGAGGAGCTGGCAAGAAAAGGGCACTGAATGAGCAAGGCCATCTTGATGTTTGTGCTAAGTGCCTGCTCCCTATGCAGCTCCAGGCACATTTGGGGCATTTCTTTAGTGATCCTCAGCGATTCTGCGTGGTATCAGCATGAGCCCCATTGGACGGACCAGGACAAAGAGAAAACAGAGAGATGAACTGTTTCAGGCCCTAAGATGTGACGCAGCTGGACCTGGGACTTGTGTCTCTATGTCTGTCTCGTTCCAGAGTCTGTTCCGTGCTCACCATACTCTCCTGCAACCTAGAAGGAGAAAACAGAAAGACAAAAGAGAAATGCCCCGCTTCCTTATGGTCAGTTACTACCAAGAGCGTGCTCCCTGCAGAGACCCAAGTCCCTGTGCCAAGGGCTGGGTTTGACAAGCTCGTGTGTCTGAGCGAGAGCTGGTAAGCAGGTTACGCCAGCAAGTGGACCATTTACCAGCTGTATGACCCACCTGGGCAGGTAATTTACCTTTCTGGGCCTCTGTTTTCCCACTGAAACTGGTATATGAGCATAACTAGTTTAAAAATCACTCTGAGGGTTAAATGGGTTCATGGAAGATGTGTAGAGCAGTATTCAAAGTGTAGTAAGGAGTCAATAGATTGTTGCTAAGAAGGTGCTGGAATTTGCCTATGAGCTGGTATTCTAGGAACACACAGGCAATGGCTTTTAAGTGTGCTGAGGATGCTGGGGAAGGCATCCCTTATGTCTCCACAAGGTGACATGTGAACTGTATATTGAAGATGAGAAGTTCATCCATTAAACCATGGAGCAGAGAGAAAGGCTGTGCAAAGGCCCGGAGGCAAGAGGAGAAGAATGGCCCATTCTAGAAACTGCATGACATCAGGTGTCTGGATGCAGGAGACAAACACAGGAGTGGCAGACTGGACGGGGAGGCAGAGGCCAGGTCACAGGTGCCGTGGACTTCATCTGGAAGGGACTGAGTGCCACTGAAAACTTCTAGGGGGAGTACCATATCCAGATAATGTGATTCCCATAAAGACTGTCCAAGGGGCAGCCAGAGCCTTGGTTAGAATAAGGGCGGGAGAGGGATGAGGGCCTCCACGTTGATGGAAGAGACGAGAAACCAAAGGCTCCAGCAGACAGCGCAGCATCGTCTGTGTGTTACCCATGGCTCCGCGCCAGACGAGCTGATTTCGGCACCCTGCTCTGGACCTCAGCTTCCCCAGCTATTAAACGGGACCCAGAGATCTCTGAGAAACCACCACCTCCTCTGTCCTAGATCTTATAGGAGGAATTGGAAACAGGAATGGAGTTAGGAGATGGCCACATCAAGGCAGGTAAGAGTAAGAGAGGGATGCCGTCGATTTTCACAGGTCTTTGGATGCCAAGTTTGCCATGAGACTGAGAGGGAAACCTGGGGTTGGGGACAGCATTGTACAGCAGAATGGCTTCCCACTGGCCCAACGAGCCTAGGCTGCAGGGACTGGGTTGTGGGGGACCCTGATGTCCTGCTCTTGTCGTCTGAGGTGCTGGGGGAAGAAGGGAAGGGAGGAGGCAAGGGCATGCGCTGTGGGGAGAAGGAGGAGGAGAAGGAGGAGGGACTCCCTGTGAGGATCAAGGAGGCCACTGTTGGTCTCTTTTCTGTCATTACAAACCAGGGGGTCTCTTCACCAGATGGTGTTTTGTGCTGGGTGGTGGATTTGACCTCTTGGAGACTTTTCCATCACGGGGGAAAAGAAAATGATCAGTCTGGCTCACTGATCTCTGGCTGTTAGGTATACAGAACATCTATGTATTATACAGAGACACATATATTTACACACACACATACACAACCATACATACATATATACACACATACATCTAGAGCATTGCAGCTCCTCAAATAGAAACTTAGCTCCCAGTGGGTTGTAATTTGAGATCTGTTCACGTACACGCCAGGCACCCTGTCCCCGTCACTAAGAATATCTCCTGGCAGATAGTAGGCCCTCCATTTATGTTGGCTGGCATAAACAAAATAAGTGAGCTAATGCATGGAATGGAGACTGGAAGGGTTGTGCACATGTGGGTCACCAGTTGCCGCTCTCTAGGGGAGCACCCCCCTTTCCTACCATGGTCACAGGAGAATAAAGGATGAAGGAGAAGGGGACTCGGCTGAGAGAGGATGGGAGGCAGCGCAGTGCGGACCCAATCATCAGCCTCCCCCGAGCTGGCCGGGTGGTGGGTGGCAGGCCCAGGAGCACCCCGGCTGCAGTCGTGTGTGTCTAATAACTTAATTAGGGCCGGTGCCACGCTACCCACGGTGCAGCTGGCCCAGCCTCTCCTCCAGCAGATGCTGTTTTTCTAGTGACTGGTGGGAGTCCCCTGCCCCTCCTTCTCGGGGGTCTGGTTAATTAGATCTGGTGCCACGTGGGGCAGATCCTGGGATCCCACGTGTGTCCTGCCTGCAGGAACCCGAGATCCTTACCTCTCCTGTTTCATGGCCCCCAGGGCCTGAGTGCTGTCCCTCTCTGCCCCTGAGCTGTCAGTGAGGGGCACTGATAATGTCATCTTTTTTTGTCTGTGATGTCCCCTGAATAGAGAGGTGTCTTGTCTTGTCCTTAAGTATTGAAGGTGAAGCAAATCTCTGCCACGAATGCTATTAATGGTTGGACACAATAGCTGTGTCTAAAACATGTCCAGGGATCAGTCATAAAAACAACTAACTTCTCTCCCTCCCTCCTTTCCTCCTGCTCACTAGCACTCGCTAAAGCACCTACTGTGTGCCAGACACACTCAGATGGTGGGAACAGAGCACCCATCAAAATAAAGAAAGCCTTGTCTGCATGCAGCTTTCATTCAAATGAGTCAGTGGAGGGAAAGACAGAAATCAACCACAGAAACCCATTCATCAGAGTACAGTGCAGGACACAGGATTGTGGATGAGGGGTGCTCCCAGGAAGTGGGGTGCTGCCACTTCAGAGTGCACAACCAGTTAGAGCAAAACGCCCAAGGGATGCGGTGGGGCCGGAGCAGAGAGAGAAGAGAATTGTGGGTGATGAGGTTGGAGACAGACATGGAGACAGATCATCCTGGAATCAGAGGCGGTGGCACAGCCTTCAGGCTTTTTCTACTGGTGATTTGCAGCCATTGGAGGGTTAGAGCGAAGGAGAGGCAGGTTCAGAGCTGTGTTTTGAAAGTCCCCCGTGTCACTGAGAGGCACAGGGAAACTTCCAGAACAAGCTTGGAAGCTGGAATATGTTTGCTGAAAACAATAATCACTACTCTAAACACAGGTACTAGTCACTGTGTAACCTGTGCTAACTGTGTTCACAGTCCCCCCAGCTTAAGGATATTTAGTGTCGAGAACTTAGAGCCATGACTCTGCACTGAGAATATACAATGTGATCATTCTTCTCTAGAGCAGGGCTTTTGTAAGTGTGGGGCTCATGTGGGAGTGTTCCTTGACAACCGTATTTGAACTTGTGTTTTCAGTTTCATGATGAAAGGATCCATAGCTTTGCTACTCAGTGAAAAAGAATTAGGAGCAATGGTTGAGCTATTTATTCTAAAAGGATATTTTCTCAAAAATCAGACCTCGGGATGACCTTGAGATCAGGAAATACTTTTGTGTAACTGACTTTTTCATAATGGCACGGACACAGGAGAGTGGAGAGTGAGACTGACTAACCTCCAGCCCAGGCTTCACAGCTGCGGGATGGCGGTAAGTTACTCACCTCTTCCTTCAATTTCCTTACACGTGAAGCGAGGATAACACAGGAAAGCTAACTGAACTATGAAATAAGTAATGCTTTAACTGCTTAGAATAGTGGCTTGACCTACATAGATACCGCTCTGATCAGTAGCGCTTGCTGCAATTTGCGTTCATTTCTGAGAGGGTCTAGTGGAAGGGATTATTTACCGTGTCACACGGGGCTGCATATAAGGACACCAGCCTCCAATGATTGTGTTTTCTGATCAGGTGACTAATTTTATGGACATCTGAGTCTTAGACGCAGGTTCCCCTCACCCTGTCCACTGAGACACTCAGTTTCCCATGTGAAGTGTACCCAACTTGTGTTAATTCTGGGTACTGTCCTTTTGCTCGGTTCATTTCCTCCTAAAATGTATTATACTGTAATTTACCAGATGCTTTGACCATATAGTAAAGCAAATAGATTACTATTACTACAAACATCAGATTAGAACAAATGTATTTTATGCTCTACCTCATTTTTTCCACAAATCAAATATTAAATTACTTAGCTAAATCATCTCCACTGAATTCATTCCTCATTACCCTAAAGTTGGTGTTTCCCTCTTATTTGAATATTTATATTTTAACCTCATTTATAGTATGCATAATTACAACAGTGTCCTCTTTGCTGTTAAATTGTATGTCTTATCACACCCCCATCAGCAATGTATAAACCACAATTTCCCCAAATTCTCAACAACACTGATTATCAGACAATTTACATTTTCCCCATCTGTAGGATGTAAAATTATCACTTGAATGCTGACTTCATTTGCATGTGGGAGATAACTAATGAGGTTATGTATCTTTTCTTATATGAAATTTCCTTTTTCTGTCAGTTTCCTGGCTTATATCCATTGAACATTTTTCTAATGAATTGGTTTTCTTTTTCATAGTGATTGGTAGACGTTCTTTGTAAATATTGGTAAAAATCAAATAAAAAAAATAAGTAGCCCTTGGCCTTTTACAAATACCTTCTTGTTGCCTATGACTTAGACTTTCATGTTGGTAAAAGAATTATTTCCTAATTTTGCAGATTTTAACTCTAATGCCGCCAAAGGTTTTTTTTTCATGTCTAGCTTATACTTACCGTGAATTGTGGGAGAACTTTTTCACCATTTTAATGTCTCCATGATGCTTCTGTGTTTTCTTCTGGATTCACAGGATTTTGCTTGCTCCCGTTAGGTCTTTAGCCATGGATTTTCTGATACATGGTGTGACTGAGAGATGTAATTGGTTTCTTTATTCACATGGAGAGTGAGTGGTCCTTCCTCTATCTAAGGAGTTCATCTGAATGTCAGGGACCCGCAATCTGCTGTCCTATCACCAGTGTTGTGTGGGGTCAGTTTCCAAGCTCGCTGCTCTTCGCTGGCCTGTTTATTTACTGACCCCTGCCCTAGTGACAAGCAGCTTTTAATTATTCCAACTTTATAGTATCTGGGTATCCAGTAGGGCAGAACCCCCTCTGTTCTTATATTTAAGCATCTTGACTCTTTGTTTCTCTCTTATGTGAATGTTTGAATAAGCTTCAATTTTAGGAAGAGCTCTGCTGGGGTTGCTCTTGTATTGAATTTACAGATTAATTTGCAAAATTCATAAATTTCAAACTTCTCACTCATGAGATAATACATCTCTTTATTTAGGCCCTTTCTGTCTATGAATAGTTTTAAATTTTTATTGATGCAAATCTTATACCCCTTTATTATGTCTAATTCTAGTGGCACCATCACGTCTGTCATTATTGCAGATCATATTTTTTTAATTAGTTGGCATTTCTTAATTTTTATTTCCTTGTGCATAGAAGTGCTTGTTTTTCATTGATCTTGAAGCTAGAAAATATGATTCATTATTTTATCACTTTTTGTCCCTAGATTTTCCTTGATTTGTTTGTGAAAAAGTCCTATCATTTACCATTAACACGTTCTTTTTCAAATCTATATGCCTTGTATTTATTTTCTCTTCTCATGCACTTAAAGACTGGTACTTACCTTTACTGTTGAATAAAATGGTACCCGGACATGTCCTTTTTTTTTTTTTTCCTGATTTTCAGAGGAAGAATCCTAAAACTTCCAAAATTTATTCATTACCTTTCTGTATGCTTTTGAGACATAACTAGATAGTAAAGGTTAACAAACCTTTGATAGTAAAGAAATGTCTGTTTCAAATGTGTAAGAGTGTTTAAAATGTAATTGGGGAGTTAAATTTTATCAGGGATTTTTTTTCTGTATCAAGTGAGATCATCAGGGTTTCTCTTTTAACTTGGTTGTGTGCTATGTTTTATATATTTGTATATATTGCATATATTTTATATGTATATATATTTAATTTATATATATTATATATTCTCTTAATAAAATAGCCTTACATATTCTAACATCTTTGATACATTTAATATCAACATTATCCTAGTCATAAATAAAATGAGAGTAGGCAGTCTTTCCTCTGACATGCTATAATGAATAACAATTCGTGTATGTAATTATTTATGAGTTAGGAGTTATTTTATAACTTTTGTTGGAATTACATTTAAATCTATCTGTACCTGTTATTTTTGTCTGCCTGTTTGATAGATGCTCATTTCAATCTACTGATTCAATTATTTATGGCTATTTCAGTTGTCCATTTTTTTCTTAACTGACTTGATATTGGATCCTTTTCCTTAGAACTGATTTTTTTTTTCTAAATTGGCTTATTTCTGAACATAATATTTGATATTATTAATATGTAGCAAATTGTATTATATGCATATCTACATACATGCCATGAGTCTTTATGTACATGGAGTGTATGTACACATGCTTATTTATCACATTCTGACCATATCCATGATTATATGGTCCTTATTGTAATTCTAGATGTGGATTTATATGTATTTCTCGAATTGTTGGCATAATATCTACTTCACTATTTTTTAAATTAAGTCGTGGTTTATTGATACTTTGTGCTATTTTTCTACATCATTAATTTTTGTTATCTTAATTATGTCCTCCCTTTGAGGTACTTATTGCTGTAATTCTTCTTTAATTTCTTAAATTAAAAGCCTAGCTCATTAATTTTCAATCTCTCTTCTTTATTGATAGTTGCAGTCAATGTAACTTTTTTCTAAGTATTAGTTTAGACATTATGTTTTGATAGTGTGCGTATGTTTATTTTGTTCTACCTACTTTAAAGTGTCTTTGAGAATTCCTTGACAATTAATCCATCAGGTTTTTAGATTTCTAAACGTACTTTTTAAAAGTTCTTTGTATTGACACTGATGTTGCTATATTTTTTCAGAGCATGTGAGCCTGGATGCTTTTGTATTTGTTAAGATGTGCTTTGTAGCCTGGGACCTAGCTGCTTTTTGTAAACGGTTCCTGTGTGCTTGAGAAGCTGCATGGGTTTGCTAATTATCAGATATAAGATCTCATGTGTAGCCCCCAGTTCCTACCTGTTAATTTTTTTGAACAGAATTTCTATACATAAGCTTTTGTCTGCTTGATTTTTGCTATTGTTTTTGAGAAAAATGTGATAAATTCTTCCATTCAATATCTACCCTGGTCAATTTTAACTTTTTTTAGATTTTAAAGGAGAGATGTAGGCAGGAATGAAGTCGAGCAGAGACAGGAAGAGACAGTGGGCAGAAGAATTATGTTTATTTCATTTGTTTTATTTGTGTGACCCCTGGGTCCTGGGTCAATAACCTGGGTCCTTAGGATGTACGTAGACTGAGTGTGGCAGAGTTAACTGTGTGACCAAGAAGCACGTGTCTGATTTCACTTTTTCTGGCTTCAAAAAAAAAGCTTTAGAGTAACTTGCTAAGTGAATAATGTTTCACGCTGCTAAATATTTTTTAGGGAATTGATCTTTCACCACTAAGTAATAAACACCTTTATCACTAATAATACTTTTGACCTTTTAATTATTATGTTTCTCCTATGTGTTCTTCCATCCCTTCTTTTATTTTATAAAACAAAGAGTTAGGACTCAGAAAGCAGGGGGGCAGTTGACTCCGGAAAGACCAGGAGTCAAATCTAGGATTACCTGCAGGAGACTAGATAATGAACAGATGCTTAGTGGAGTCTGATTTGCACAATCTGGCCAATGGCCCAGTCACCTCCAGTAAGGGACTCTGAAATGATGTCCAGAGTACGAAGTGAACACAGATTTCTAATGTAAGCTCCCCTCAAATCGGGGTTGATCCCTGCTATTTCTGCCCCACATTTTCAATTCTTTTTGCCTTTTCTGCTTTTTTTCTGGTTTTCTTCATTTGAATTAATCTGGAAGATCTTACCATTGTCTGTGCTCCCGGATGGTGCAGTGAGCTCGTGTCCTTGTAGAGCTCAGAGCCTGAGCGAGGATGGTGTGGCTGACGAGAGGTGACGGTGCTGTCATCATCGCTTTAGCCAAGCCCAGAGTCACACTCGTCAGGTGGAACCAGGGACTGAACACACCCTCAGACTTGTTGCTTCTCAATGTATTTTTGGAGTCTAATGTGGGCACTGGGCAAATAGGACCTGGTAGGGTACAGATTGCTTATATTGGAATGTGGGAAAAACTAAGGTTTGTTTTGCAAAATCAAATCACTCTGTTTTGTCCCTCTTTCCAAAGGACAAAGTCAGAGGTGGCCTGATAGCCAGTATGCTCTCTGCTCTGGGCATCGTTACCTGTCCATCTGCTGGGACTGTCTCCCTTAGACACCCATCTGATGGCTTAGAGACCTTTCCAGATCTTCATACACTTACAGCTTTCTCCCTCTGCCCTCCTTGTTTAACAGTGTCCTGCTTCCCAGCAATCCCTGCTCCTCTCCCCTGCCTTCCCTTTCTCTGTAATGTCTAGCACCATCTGACATAGTCTGTATCTCACTTATCACCGTGTTTATTGCCATCTTTACCCAATTAGAAGGTTCAGGAAAGTCAGGTTTTATCTTTCTTTGAATCCCAAGTGCCTCGACCAATGTTGTCACATAGCTCGTAATCAATATTAATGAATCAATATTGATGCATGGCTCAGTTCATACATAAAAGGACACATTCTGAAAGCAGCTGAGGCTGGGGTTAGGTGTGGAAGATAGATTTTCTGGGAATCAGCGATATGCATGCATATAGTTCGAGGGGCTGAACAGTAGGTATAATTTGGAATCACATTTATACTCTATAGCAGAGGGAAGGAGGAAGGAAAATACTATTGAATGAGTACCTACTATGTGCTAAATATATGTCCATAGTATGACTATCACATATTTACTGTATCACGAATACTTACAATGTATCTAGAAGTTCACATAAAGTTTCGTATTTGATCCTCACAATGACTCTGGCCAGGGACCTACTACATCTGTGTCACAAATGGTACAACCGATGAGGTGGGGAGTGAGCTGAGACAAACTGATGAGACGCGGGGCTTGTCCAGAAAGAATTCGTGGAGAGAGACTCAGTCAGGAACACACAGAGAGTTTATTAAAAGCAGAAATAACTATTTGAGGTGCCCTGTGGGGCTAGAAAGTTTACATCAAGAGAATGCACACGTGTGCGTGTGCGGGACCTAAGCTGCCTGCCTCACACACAAGCAAGATGGAGAGTGTTAGGGACTCTGGGCGTTTCCAGGTAACCTGGAGAGAAATGGCTGGAGTATCTAGGTGTGGGGTCCTAGATGCAGATTGCTAAACTGAGATCCCCTCCTGGGTTTTTTTTTCAGGTTTTGCCAGTTAGTCCACTATTCATACATCTGCGTCCCTGCATCATGACTATGACATGGCATGGGTCACAGAGCCAGGTTGTGCTGGACAGGGCTTAAAAACCTAGCTTCACCTGATCCCCAAGCTGGTCTTGCCCCAGACTAGTTTCTCCTAAGAATGGATTCCATCTCTCCTGCTTTTCCCATCATACAGTGTACAAAGGCACTTGTCTCTGGTGGTTTGATATTTCCATACCTCCTTCCTCCTTGGCTGGGAACCCTCTCCCTTCACTGGGAGATGAGTTCAAAACTCTCTAATTCATCTTTGACAGAAATCCAGGCAGCACCCTATCAGGGTGACCTTGGGTAGAAGCCCAGAGCAGTTGTCTTAACAGGCGTCTTTCCAAGCCTTGGCTCTCTGGGAAGGTAGACGCAGCCTATTCGAACTCTTCTTTCTGGTGACTCCTTTCTGCTACATCATCCTATCATTATTTGAGGGAGCAGCGTGGGCTGTTTTTTCTGGTCTTGGTTTTAATAATTAATACCTTCTGCTTGGAAGTGAAGTTCATCCAAGAACAATCATAAGCAAATGAAAGCTAAGCTGTGAAATTGTGGTGGAAAGGGAAACCAGAGTCACTATAAATAAACCCCAAGCCCACGTGTTTGTTTTTTTTTTTTTTCCCTGACTCTCACACACAACTATAAATGTTTGATGAAGATTTTTATTTATTTATAAATCCTGTCACAGCAAACAGAGGCATTTGGAGCCACTTCACCTCCCCATAGCAAATAGCTACATTTGGAAGACAGAAAAGACCCCCTGGGTAGAAAATGAATAAGGTGTTTTTTTTGTCCTCATTCTTCCTTTCTTTTCCCCTCAGGCAAGAGACGTTGAGCTCTGCTTTAATTCCCCCATTAGCATTCTCTATGTATAATCATTATTGTTTATTGAACACCTATTCTGTGCCAGGAAATCTACATAGTGATTTCCCATGGTATTGCCCTAATTATCTCATTTGTTAAAGTTGGCATATTAGCCCCATTTTGCAGTTGAGGAGATTGAGGCTCAGAGAGGATGGGCATCATCTAAGATCACCCCAGCCATAAATGGACAGAAAACAGAACTCGAAAGTAGGCTTGTCCTTTTTAATGCTGTGTTTTTCCGACTACAGGTTAGGTTCAGTGTATTGAGACATAGTCAGCTCTTGAAAATATAAAAAAAACATATTAAAATGTTTGAGAAACACAAAAAAACAAACTGCAATAAAATAACAGAATGAGAAAAGATCACCGAGTATCACATTAGTATTGCTTCCTGCACTTTGTTCAGTTGGATGGCAAAATTTTACGTGTACTTTTCCTTTTATGCTTCTTTTCCCAAAAACAGGTGGCATATTTAACAAGTACCACTGTGTTGACTTAGTGCTTCCTTTCTCCCCCCCATGGAGTTACTAGCTTGAGTCTATGGATGATCTTTAGGGCGTATGTATCTCAAAGTCAGAGAAGCCTATCGACCGTTCTCTTGCATTAAGCATTTTTTCTAAGCAAAAGACTCTTAATTTTCATTAGATTCTTAAGAGTACTGAGCATCCCCCTCCAAGTATAAATTAAGAATCTCCATATGGGGAATTGTTACTGCAGGTCATGATGCTAGCCATTCCTTATGGAAATGAAGATCTTATAAATTCTATTCCCATTGATTTAGCTTGCACAGTCTTTTCCGGTTGTGAAATGTTTACACATCTGTAATTGTCTGAGTTCCTCCAGTATCTTCCTAGTCTGACCATCATCCTCAACCCCTCCGATTTGTATTAGCTCCTCCCACCACCACAGCAGTCCCGCCCACCATCTTATTAGCTCCTCCTCCCACCACCACCCAGCCCCTCCCACCATCTTATTAGCTCCTCCCACTGCATTCCTAGTTCCTCCCACTCTCCTCTTAATTCCTGCCAACAATTTAGCAACAGAGGAGGAAGGATTGTAATCCCCACTTTAGAGCTGAACAAACTGAGTCTTCACCAAACTACTTGGTTAGTGGTCTCTGTCCTGACTCACTGCCTACTGCCCTGATGTCCTTCCTCCTCAAAGCTGTTCAGCGAATATTTCTAAAGTGTCAGTAAATCCTGATCACTCTCTTGTGACAAAAAACCATGGTTTTTATGTCAAAGGCCAAGTCAGATGCCAGGTCAGAAATTCTTTGCTCCGAAGAAAGTTTGCTGACCTCCCGGATCGCATCTGATTTTCGTTACAGGCTCACAGAACCTCTTCTACAGTGTTTGCCATGAGTGAAATTGCTTGTGTGTATGTCTGTCTCCCTTCCTAGAATATAAATTCTAGAATATTTAAAAAGTATCATTGACTTTCTTGTTCAGTGGTATCCATAGGTGCTCTACAGTGACTGAATGTGTGATTTTCTTTTCTTCTGACTCACATCCAAGTTCAAAGGAGACAGTAATAATATATCCAGACAAAATTTAAAACTCCCGGAAAGTCATTACTTGCTTTATAAGTTCATGCCCCCACATTATTTTCAGCATCTACTATAATCATGGCATTGTATGGAGGGGAATTTAGTTAAGACCAATGAAGAATTTACAGTGGTTTTAGGGAAGGAATTTATTTAAATTACTCCAAAAATCTCCTGGACACTAAGAAGTAACTGTGAAATAATGTTTTAATGATTTAAGCTGTAGATGACTCAGAACTCAGGTGGATTTCATTTCTCCTTAAACTCACCAGAATTTAGCAATTAAGGAAAGATATTTTGAGAAAAAAATGTGATTAGCACAAGATAGATAAAATAGATACCTAGACAGAGAATTAAGTATAGATAATATCTTACACTGTCATGAAATTTTGGGATTTTTTTCAGGGTCCAGCTAATGAGTAGTTGTCATTACCTCTTAAAGTCCAAAGTGACGTGTAGCTTTATATTTTTGGTGTTGTCACCCTTTTAAGTCACGTTTTTGAATTAAAAAACCATAACACAAATATCTGCTATGTGTATAGCAATGAAAAGCTATACTCTCTCATAGTGTCCTTTATCATCCCACCAACTCAGCTTAGCTGGAAGAATGGATTTTTTTCTACATCACTTGGCCTTTGAGAAAACTGGAGCAGAGGGAGGGAAGACATCCAACATAGGATGTGCCCTGTACCAGACTGTACTCTTGGATTCTAGAGATATTTTATTCTAGAGAGCCTGCTGGCTGTAGAAAGAAGATATCAAACAGGAAGCCTGTGTTATGGAAAGGAATGAGCTGGTACTATGAACCACTTATCAGGGCAGCCAAGCTGGTTCAGAAGTTCGGTCAGCATTTCTGAGTAGCAGTGAGCTGGCTGCAGAACTGGAGGACGGGTTTTCTCTGAGTAGGGGGACCTGAGGGACCGGAAGGCGCTGGAGGAAGTTTGGTTTGATTGGACGACAAAAGAAGGCATAGAGTCAAGTGATGAGCATGTGGTCTGAAGCAGCTTATAAAGGGCTTTCCTTGGGATCTCGGCGCAGCATTAGTCTTAGTCCTGATGACAGGGGGAGGCATTAAAAATTTTAAACTGGTGACTCAGAAGATCCCACCTGCAATTTCTGCAGATAGAATTGACTCCAGGGACGAAGAGGGCTTAGAGAGAGTGAGACTGGAAGGGAAAGACCTTGGAACCAAGGCGAGGATCTGTGGGTAAGAAACAGCCCTGGGGTTGCTGGGCTCCTCCTTGTGACTTGACCTTTTGGTCTTCATTTCTATGCCCTTGGTTTTTCTTCTTCCCCCTTCTGTTTCATTGTTACTAAATGAACACACACTAAAGCTATTATGATGCACATCTTTTATATCATCATCAGCCTCTTGATTCCCTTTTTTGCTAAGACTCCATGCCTGTGTTGGCTAAGTAGAACTCTTTGTTCAAAGTGATATCAGAGCAAAAGAGATACTTTTTACTCCGATTATTTTCCAGAGGTTTAGAAACCTCAGATGAAATCTGGATGCTGTATCTTGAGTGCAGATGTTCCGACAATAAAGGTGGTTTTATTTTCCTTTAACTGATGCTTACTCTGTGTTAGGCATGATGCGGGATTCTTTACATCCAGTTTCTTAGTTCATCTTCAAACCAGTTTTATGGCGAGGTGGTGTTCTCCCATTTCGAGAGACACGGCAAACAGAGTTCAAGAAGCGTGAAGTGACTTGTTCAGCGCTCTCAGCTAAATGTATGGAGAAAAGGGATGACGTTTCACCACGAAATTTCCGATATCCGTTGTGGGCAAGGTGGTGGGTGAAGGGCTGGTGGGGCCTGCAGAGAGGACACACAGGGTGCTGGTCTCAGGCTCCCACTGTCTGGTGACCAAAGTCGTCCAGTCACATGAACAATGCTGATGATCTGTTTGTCCTGCATCCTGTGCAAGTGGAGCGTAGAAAAGGAGGGGCCTTTGAGAGGTGTGAGAATCTCGTCCAACTGGGACAGTGAACTGGGCGCTTGGAAGGGAGCCCAGGCCTCCTGCTCAGAATCTTGGCCTTGTTATCCTTTGCTGGAGAGGCTGCTTCGTTACAGCCCCTCCCCGGCCCCAAACATCCACACGCTCATCTGAGAGGCAGGGGCAGCAGAGGTTAGAGTGACGTGCACAACCAGGCGAGACCTGTGCTGGACAGACTCCAGCCCTCCACATGTGAGCAAATGCACATGGCGGGACAGAAGCGGAACGGACAGACCAGCAGGGGAGGTCTGTGGAGGGGACGGTGATGACCTCCCCGAGGTATTCTGTGGCCCCAGGTGGGCAGTGGTGATTGTGACCTTTCGTGGCTGTTAGTGTGGGCTCTGAAGCCAGGCCGCATGGTCACCTCTTCCTCTTCCCTGTGCTGGCCATGTGACCTTGGGGGAGTTAGTTAATCTTTTCTCGCTGCAGTTTCTTCATTTGTGAAATAACCACAATAAGAATTTAATTAACTCATCTGATTATTTTTTTAAAGGAAAGGTGCAGGCAGGGAAGAAGGAGAGTAGGCAGGCAGGGTGGGCGAGACAGGGAGAAGAAGCACTTTTATTCATTTTATTTAGCTGTTTATCTGGGTCGTTCCTCCTCACCCCGAGGACTCGATCTTGGGCCCCTGGGACGCATGTGGCAGAGGGTGGCAGACTTATCCACTATACCACCAGGCGCACCACCAGCTCGCTGGATTATTTTGGTACATACAATGCACCGAGTGTGTTGCCATCATAGGCAGGGAGGCATCTTTCCAACCTGGACCATCACCGTCTGTCCTGTAGGCCAATCAGATGCCCAGTGTGGGAGGAGTGAGACTCCCAGCAGAGACCACACGAGGGCCTTGAGCCCCGTGCAGGACAGCTTGCCAAATCCTGACACCCTGTGTCTTGTGCTCAGAACATCCTCCACTGCTTCAGCTGAGACCCACGCTTCCTGAAGATGTCGTGTCAACAGTCTCAAATGCAGCCATTGATGACACACTTCAGGCCCACTGCCTGTCTCCAGGGGTGGGACACGGTCTAGGGAAGCCAGGCAGCTAAAGATGTGTTCTGGCTTGATGAATATTGATCTTTCCCCAAACTTCATGCAACATTAGGCTGGGTGGAAGCTTCCTCCAGGCTTTGTTCTCTTTCCATTTACACCCAGTGACAGTCTCACCAGGTGACGCCCCGGAGCGTGAATCCATAAAAACAGTCAGTGACGCAGAACCAAAGTGCTCTTCGGCCAGCTCCGTGCAGCAGAAAGAGCTCGGGCATCAGAGGTGGATGCCTGGCTGCTCCGGTCCCGACTAGAGTGTCATTTCCAGTCTCTGGACTCAGTGTTACCATCTGTAAATGGTGCTGTTGGAACTTTACACACTTCTAAAGAGCAAGGCCCCTGTCTGGTTCAAAAACCTAGTGGAAATTCTATTTGAGGTAGGAGTGAAGACAGATCTTCTATGGCTTAAACCAGTTGTGTGCGAATGAAAAAGTCACTTAGCCCGGAAAGATCACAGTGCGTTGAAATCCAGAGTGGGAGTGGTGAGTCCCTGTGAACTGACCCCTTCGTTTATTCACGTATCGACCTACGCTGAGGGTCTGCTGTGCACCAGGCACTACGCGCAAGGGAGGTGCGGGGGGCAGCAGTGCTTCAGGAAAATAAGGTCGTGGCCAGCGGGGAGCTCGTTTTCTGTTGGGGGAAGGTAGCCATCGGTCACACGTCACTGCAGATAGAAGTGTTGCAGGGAGCAGGGAGGTCCTGATGAGATGGCATAGAAAAGTACGTAATCCAGTGGGAAAAAACAGACTCATTGCTCCATCCAAATTTGAGCTAAAGGGGGAAATGCATTATTCAGAGCCACAAATTCTATCTGTCTATCTATCTATCTAGTCTCAAGCAGCTATGGAAAATGGTTTATAAGTTGGGAGATGTAGAATCAAGTCAAATTCTGCCACTTCCCTGATAAATTATTTCTATTTGGGTACAGTGTGGTGAGTCTATTAAATTAAAACAAAAAGAAAGCCCATGTTAGAGTGGGAAAAGCTGTTTAAATGTAATCAAATAGTGAATGTAACATGGCATTAGACTCTTGTAACCTAGTATGCTGGCCAAGGATGCCTCTCGGGATACAGGCTTAAAGCATCTTTATTTGTGTCTCCTATCACCCCCTTTATATTTTTTGAGTAGTAGTATTATGGCATTAGTGTCTCCTCTTCCCCTGCTTAAAAACAGAATGACTCTTCTATGAGCATTAGGTTATCCAAGGTCAGAAATGTTCTTTATGGAACAAACACTGTCTTCATTCAGCGATGTCTAATGTCCGCTAATACCCACCATCTTCCATCTCTAGTCAGAGATGAACTTCCCCTATCACCACCACCCCAAGTGGAGTGTAGTGATCTCAGCAGCTAAGAGAGATAGTGAGACTTCCTGCCATCTCTTTCTCATGTGCCTTCTCCATTGCTTGTTAGCTGTTGTTTCTCACTCCTCTGAGCTTCCACATGACTGAAGAGGGAAGAAATAAAAGAGGATGAGAAAAGGTTGGCTTGATGGCCTTGCAGTGACTTGACTTGACCTCAATGAGACAGGTAGAATGAGTGCTGGTGGAAGCATCCCTGCTTCCGTGTGCTCGTCCACCCCCTTCTGCTGTGGTCCGCTCCCAGCCAGGGCGCCATCCTTGGGACTTAAGATCAGTGGGGTAGCTGACTCTTGTACAGCACTCCCGGGGTGCTGAATTTGTTTTAAGTAGATTTGCTTATTTAATTCTCCCAGGACCCAATGTCAGACCCATTGTTCTCCCCACTTAGAGCTAGAGAAACAGCCTTAGAAGATGTAGGGAACTTGGCCAAGAACTCACAGCTCCCATGTGAAGGGGCCAAGAATGGAGCCTAGTCAGTCCAGCTTAGAGGCCTTGCTTTTAGCAAAGCTACTTTGTGTCTCAGCCTCATGGTGGCTTTTTCCACCTCACCATACTACCCAGGCCATTGGGAACTCTCTGGAGTGCAGTGGGGTCCCCATGCAGGCTTTACTTTCACCTACATTTCCCCCGTTAGATACATTTCCCCGGAGGGAGATGGACATGAGTCCACCAACGGGCCATGCAAGAAGCTATGAAAACTCTTCTCTTTGAGCTTCCTGAGAGTGGGGGACACCCATATCGCCATCCCTTCCCCAGGGAGGAGGACAGGGGGTTCACAGGAACACTATTGGCAACTACAAATATATCCTGTCTTCAGAGGTCATTTGTCACTCTTGGTATGGGATTCATGGGTTAATAATTCACTAGCGATTTCTATGCTTCCCACCTTTCATGTGATCTACCTCCAAGTCACTTTGATATTTGATATGTGCCACTTTGGAGTTTCAGCTTAAATTTCTATTTTCCATCTAGTTGCAGATTTCAATGCACTTTGAGCCCCTGTTCCTTCATTTATAACCTAGTGACAATAACTCTCTGGTATCTCATACACGCTTATTATAGGGTTCACCTTATATTATCTGGAATTGTTTAGATGCACCAAAAAAATTCTAAGAGCAGTATGAACAGTGTTTAGCTCGTTGTAACCGATGGCTCAAGTGCTTTTCTCTCTCTTTAACATTTCTGGTTTTGTTTCTTCTTTCTGATGCTTTGTTCTCCCATCCCTTGCCCCATGTGTGAATTGTAGGTGGCTTTTAATAGACAGTTCAAAGCATCTTACTCCTTGAAGATCTCTCCATCTTTTAACCCTCATCCTTTGCTATACCTGGTAGGAGCCAGTCTGCCTTCATAAGACCAATTTTTATGTAACTTTCTCAAGAAAAAAGTTGAGAATGCTCCTCCTCCTGACCATGAAAGTTACCCTTTTGTGCCAGACATTTTAGTAGATGAGATATTTTGTCAAAGCCTGTATGCTTAAACCAGTTACATAGATGAGATCACTGAGAATGCAGAAGTTAAGGGACCTGACAAAGCAGCACAGCTGGAAAGATGTGAAACTGAATCATCAGTATTTTTTATTTCAATTCCAGTGAACTTTTAAATATATATCTTTATAATTTCCACTATAGTTAGTACCAACATCTAACCACATGACACACATCATAACTATCGTCATCATTATCTTCTTCACCACCACCACCATCACCACCACCACCACCATCACCA